>JACXGM010004040.1:9602-39526 GCA_016801145.1 Umbra pygmaea | reverse complement strand
CACACACACACACACACACACACACACACACACACACACACACACACACACACACACACACACACACACACACACACACACACACACACACATTGATGACCATTGTCTGGTACATCAGATTCATCCATCCCCTTTGATCAGCTCTGATGCATCTCCACACCCAATTAGGCTCAATCCATCCTAGTCATGTTTTATTCAGCTTTCTCACCACAGACTACTCCCAATGTGTCCTTCACACACACAGACACACATGCAAAAACAGATTAATGCATACAGACAGACCCAAAATGCACACACATTCAAACTTTTAAGCAAAAGACACACACAGATAAATGCAAGCAAGCACAAAACTTGCTCTAAAATATATACACAGATGAACGCAAACAGATCAGCACAAAAGTAGACGTGCGAACGTTGGGCTGATGCACACGCAACACAGACGATAACTAAGGGTCAAGAGAGTGAGGTGATTGATCAGTCTTGTGACTTAGTGTAACTGCAGTGTTTATGTGTGTATATCCGTGTGTGGATGTGCATGTTTGTTTGTGTACAGAGACACTCATTGAGAGAGGATAATGTACGGTAAACAAAGGGGCAATTAGCAAATCGTCATGCTTCACTGACCAGACCTTGGAGCGGATCAGACACACAGCCAAGCTTCTTTTTGATGTTGACAACAGACAACTTCTTCTCCTTGCAATATTCCTCTGCCATTAGAAGCGGATGCTATTAGTGAAAAATGCTGCTACTGTCTCAAGATTTAATCTGTGTGTACTCTATGGATGTAGGCTACTAAACTGAACAAAGTAATAAAAAAAATTAACAAGATGGCCGCCAAAACAGAAAACTGTTCACAGATGGGGCTCTGTGTTACGTCATTTTGTGACCCCCCAAGAAGCCTTGTAATGGAGTCATGTGAGACACCATCTGTGGGGCCTGTTGGGTCTCTCTTCTAGGTATTGATCGATTTCTCTCTCTACCATACTCCCTGCTGCTTTGTCATGGGCCGGTGTGAAGCGGCTTTACCTGACTCCAAGTTCTCGTCCTCTCCCTCGCTCAATCATTTGTGGCTCTTTGAAAGGCCGAGGATATGCTGTGATGAGGCTGCCTGTCTGCAGC
The DNA here is from genome assembly GCA_016801145.1 of Umbra pygmaea. NCBI lineage: Eukaryota > Metazoa > Chordata > Actinopteri > Esociformes > Umbridae > Umbra > Umbra pygmaea. The sequence goes on along the minus strand of JACXGM010004040.1, from coordinate 38,407 downwards.
TGTATGATAGGGGATGGGAACAACTCACACCCACGAACACACTCACTGATTTCCCTAGTGTTATGCAGCGCAGAGTATGGTGCGTGTGAATGGTTCACATAGGTCTTGATTAAGCGCTCTCCATTTTGCCCTCCTGTGTGTGTCTGGGTCTGAGTGATTGTGCGTGAGGGACAGTGTGTGTTCAGGCAGGCATCAGTCTTCCTTAAACTGCTCCGCCGTCCATTTTGGTGTGCCATGTCCACCTTAAATCCCTTCTTGCCGAAATATCCCTTATACACTGTGTAGTGCCTGCACACCCAGCACCTAAGTGGTACCCCTCTAACCCCTTTTCCTCTCTGGCCCTGCTTTAGCTCCCAACCTCCCCCTTGACCCGGGCCCGCCATGCATTACCACCGCCGATCAATTGACTGATCGGCCCTGTCAGAGAGGTCCATATCTAAATCAACCAGTCCTGATGATTCAGCAGTGGCCAGGGGTCTCCGGCGCTGCTGTCACCAATCACATATTGCGAAGCGGCCCGACAGGTATGGACATTCCCCTGTCACTTGGACCTAATTTATTGCCAACTACCTGCCATTGATTAACCTTGCATTGTACCTTGTGGACCGATGTAGTGGTCCCTTATTTTAAAAAGAACTGGGTGCTAGAGCTTGGAGTGGTCAAAGCTCCCGACTCAGAAACAAACATGCCCACCCAGAGACAGGGGTTTGAGCCCAGACACAGACATTATCTGGGCCCCTCCTCTCTGTTTTCCTCCATGTACCTGTCTCATTCTGCCTTCTACTGTCATGTCAATTAAATCATAAAAATACCAAAATATATACATATAAAAAATTAAAGAGGGGGGAAAAGGAGTCTAACACTAAAATTGGTTTGAAGGGAGAATGTTAATCTAGTAAAGTAAACTGGACTAAACGGGTTGTTATAAATGTGTACTATGCATATGTGTATACACTGATCACCCATTACATTATGACCACCTAATATTGTGCAGGTCCCCTGTTTTCCACCAAAAACAGCAGCCCCATATGCAACAGACTGTGAAGCACTGTGTTCTGACACCTTTCTAACAGAACCAGCATTAATTTTTTCAGCAATTTCAGCCACAGTCGCTTGTCTGTTTGATTGGACCACACGGGCCAGCTTTTGCTTCCCACGTGCATCAATGAGCCTTGCCCGCCCATGACCCTGTTGCCAGTTTGTCGCTTTTCCTTCCTTGGACTTTTAATACGTACTGACTAGAAGTTGGCTAATTAATCAACCTGGCCGATAAATTATGGCCGATTATAAGTTTTAAAAATAATTATTAATTTGCATTTTTGCTCACCGATTATGGCCGATTCTTTTTTGGAGAGAAACCATATCCTCTAGTGTTACAATTAGATAGCAAATTACGAGGAAACTGTGTGCAGCCAGCCCATCTGTCGTGAGCTACAGTCCACCTGTCCCAAGCTGCAGCATCTCAAATCTGGAGGAAGTTGTGACTGCAGAGAAGCCAGGGTGAATTTGTAGCTAGCATGAAAGGGGATAAATTAAAATCAGTCGCATATAATCACTTGTTAGCTTCACATGGTTAATATTAGTCTAGAATAGTGGGTAGAGGTTCACTGCTTTTGTTTCGACAGAACTGTTACAATTTTCTTATCAACCAAAACTTATCTGTTCTGTTTTACTCAAGGCTTTCAGGGAAAAACATCAAGTTTAAAAGAAAACTGCTGCACAAGGGTTAACTAGCTATATTGCGTTGTATATGATGAATAAGGGGGATTTATAATGATCATCAGATTAGCCCACAGTAGTACATCAATATTGGGTACTGGCACCAAATGAGAGGTGGTTTAATTATTATTTCCCCCAAAAAATCTTATTAAATTGGTCGATTAATTGGAATTAACTTAATTGGTCTTCCAACAATAGTTAATCGGTATCGGCCTTGAAAATTCATAATCGGTCAACCTCTAGTACTGACCACTGCAAACCGGGAACGCCCCACAATGGCTGCAGATTTGGAGGTGCCCACTTCAACTTTGAGGACAAAATTAAGAATCATGAAAAATGGGCATGAATAGGAATTTGAGCGACCAAATTTTGATGGCTAGACGACTAGGTCAGATCATCTCTAAAACTGCAGCTCTTGCGGGGTGTTCCCGGTCTGCAACTGTCAGTACCTATCAAAAGGGGTCCAAGGAAGGAACAGTTGTGAACTGGTGTCTGAATCATGGGCAGCCAAGGCTCGTTGATGCACGTGAAGAGCGAAGGCTGGCCCCCATGGTGGCCCGATCCGACAGACAATCTACTGTAAGTCAAATTGCTGAAAAAGTGAATGTTAGTTCTGATAGAAAGGTCTCAGAACACAGTGCATCACAGTTTGTTGCATATGGGGCTGTATTGCTGGCAAAATAGTGATCAAACACAATATTAGGCAGGTAGTCATACTGTTATGGCTGATCGGTGTACAACATGCTGTGGACAGCTGCAGGTCAACAGATTAATGGATTAGAAGAGCTATACAACTATAGGACTACAAAAATGCTTTAGCTGTGTCTGTGTTGTGACCCTGGCTTCATGTCAAATTGGTACCATGCTCACCAAATTATAACATGGAGGGTGCTCAGCACAAATACTGTCCTGGGTACGAGTGACTGTGGGTCATATGTGGTGCTTGAAAACCTGTAAATCCTCTCCTGAGTGGATGCATTAGGAAAGGAGCCCATCTTGCCAACTTATTGCCCTGTGTTTGCTCTCATGTCTGCCCACAATCCCATATCAATCAACCACTTGTCCATCAGAGCTCAAAGAGAACAAACACAAATCTGGATCTCAAAACCTTTCTCAATTTCTTTTGATCAATCATGCGACAGCCATGTCGGGATTTCAAATCAATCAAGCTTTACTTTGCATAGAACATTTCATACAGAGAACGCAATGAGTGTCACGTACAAAATAAATCAATCCATTAAAAGGTGGACAAAATTCATGTAAAAACTATTTGTTTTAGTTTTGGCTTTCTCAATTTCTCTCACAGAATGTATCCAAAAGCTTGGGTCATCACAGCTAAAAGGTGAGCCTAAAAATTGTTTTGTCCAATTATTTTGGATAATTAAAGGACAGAGTTGGAGGATCTGGGATCTACTGGGTACATCATTTGAAAACATTTCCAACATATAATTTCATTAATTCAGTCTTCCTGGCTAAAAATGTATATACGTTTGGCTTTAAATTCAGTCCGATTGAGAGGTGCAGAGGTCAAAATTTTGTTTGAACTAGAAACCTTTTTTTGTTCATGGCCCAATGTTTCAAACTGAAAGTATACCTCAAAACAAAAATGTATCCAGATCAAAGGATTTAAAACAAAAAATTGAGCAATTGTTTGTGGTTGATGCATGCCGCTCGACAGTTATGTAAAATATGCTAATGTTTAACTCATTCTGTACTATAGAATGGTCCGAGAGGTTAAATGTAATTTATTCCACTTGGACAGTATGTTCACTTTCTTATCTGCTGACTGAAATGAAGGGCTTAACGCGCAGAGTCATGTGACACTCCCTTCATCTCTTACCTCTCCAGGTCTGTGTCTATGGGCCACAGAACAGTTGCCATGTGGCCGTTACGCCATTACCAAGTGGATTGTATCAATCACTTACAGTATCAATACTGCTTCGGGCAGTGGCCCTGTACAATAATCAATGGCTACTCCCTAATCTAATCGAATGTGTGTGTGACATGGGCTAGTGAGTTTTAAACATACAATAGTTGCTACTTAGAATGTGAAGCTACTGATTAGCCAAAATTAACTGGTTGTGCTGATAAATCTTACAGTCCAGCTTCTATTGCTTAATTTGCCTGCATTTTGTCTAATAATATACATATTACGGTGTGTTTTATCGGTAGTATAGTCAGGTTTGCTTATGAAATCTGACAAATATAGTAATCCAGGGCAAATTGCCTCACTTTTATTACTGTTTTTAATTTAAGCTGACTGTTATAATAATGTTTAGGGTTAGAATAAAGTTTAATGTTAAGTTTATGCATTACACGTTAGGTTTACAAGTTAAAGTTAAGTTACATTCTGTGTTATTAGCAAGTAAAGATTAAGAGGATGTAGAACTCATAATGATAATACATACTGGTCCGAAAAAGGTAATCACAAGAATAAAAATATATATGTGGGATCCTTGGAAACTATATTTTGGTGGGTAGTTTGGAGGTCCGTTGCCCAGCAATTTGAAGTGTGGAATAGGCAAGGTCACCTTGTAACATCCAGAATTATTGGCATTATTTCCACTGCAGACAATAAGAGTACAAAAAACCTTTATGGCGAATGAAAAGCACAAAAACATGGCATGTAATAGCTGTTATCCAGCTTTCACTGCCAGAGCTACTTCCATTAGCAGACAACGGGACAATATCTCCACAGCCAGAGATGCGCTGTGTTTAAGTCATCCACACGACTCTAGTATCTTGCCATTCAGTTCCTTCCTGAGAACATCAAGCTTATGCACTCATGTATAATAACTCACACATGCCCTCTGCCACTCTCTGTTCAGAAGTAGATTTAGCTAAAATACTGAATATTCCCTTCATTAATTTCATGAGTTGCGGCTGGGAGGCTACAGCTGTGGAAACCAAAAAGAGCCCTCGGCTATCCTACCACAGATGTAAGCGAGACGTAAACAAGAAAGGAAGAGCAAAACGATCCCAAATCTTCACACGTTTTAACCAAATGAGAATAAAGCCCCCTCACTGACAACTGATTCAGTGCCCATGAGTGTTGGTTCGGGGGACAATGAAACTGACAGTATTTTTAATAACTTTTTTGGTCTTTAAAATAACTGAACATTTATCAAAAATCTTTATAAAAAATTTATCTTGTACTCGTTCTAGAAAATGTGCATTATTTTCAAGGGGTCTACTGCTCATGCATATCATTAATATTCACAGTGTTGAAAATAGAATGCAGAAATGAAACATATAGCTAAACAGAGTGAATATTCATGAGCATTTCAAACATAGATGCTTGTCTCCACAACACAAAATCAAAGGCTTTCTGTCACAAAGGCTTGTTGCTAGTTTGTCGCCTACCTGTATAATTTGGGGTATCACTTTTCGTGTATTATAGATTCAAGTAGATGGTTATATAATATAATTGGACAGCTATTCGACAAAATCTCAACAACATTTCCAAGTACCACACCCAGAACCCTCCTTAACCCTAACCGTTACTCTAACAACAAACTCAAATGTAACCCTAAAACAAGGCATCCATAAACATGTTTTCCCCCACTATTCCTGTTCAGGGAAATGCATTTAGATTTTCTTGAGTTGTACAGAGTTGTTTTGAATGAGTAGACTTTAGATAAAACAGACATTTGCATCGACATAATTGCATCGAATAATGAAATATGTTACAAAGTAAAGGCCGCCTTGGAATTGAACCGGCAATTCTCTGAACCACAAGAATTACGAGAAAGTAACTATTCAAGCACACCTGTTCATTGATTGTTTAGGTATGCCAGTCAACATAATTATTATTAATATAGACCTTATTAAGTTGCACATAAGTGTTTAGAAGTAGAATATACTGTTGTTTTAAATGAGTAGGCACACTCCCCCCATAAAATATTGTAAAGTTTCAATGGGTTTGAATGTGTAACCTTCAGATGTGTTGTTAGCAACACTAAGGAAGGGCTAATGCACACTTTATTCTACATTATATTAAACTGTCCAATGTTTTTGGTTCCCCAAAATGAGAGGACCTTATGTGCTGACATTTCTGAACAGTGCATCTGATACGTATAAATATTAAAGGTGGCACGGTTCATGACATAACATCCAAACTGTTAGGTTTGCTTGTCTTGGTTCGGTCTGTGTGTGCGTCGCACGGTTTGTCGGTACACTGCTGATGTGCACAAATCACTTACTGCCATTGTGAACACTTTCAACACCTATGTTAAAACAATTACCAGAAATGACAAGCGGGATGAGCTTGACAAATGCAACACATTGCAGCTGATTGGTATGGAAAGCCATTTAAGTCAATATTAAATAAATAAATAAATAAGTATGGCTGAAATAAGTTCTGAAATAAATGCATGACACAATACATATATAACTATTCAAATATAAATATAAAAATGCAGTCCAAAATATAAGTTAATTGTTTTTATTTCACAATGGAGTTTTTCAAAGGAAACATTTTATTTATTTCAGGGAACTTATATTTCATAATTCCACATTTATTTATTTCAAGGCACTCTTATTTCATAATGGCACATTTCATAACATCCATTTGTTATATTCAAATGGATGGGGCGTGGTTATCTCACAGATTCAAACCAAATGAACAGCATGATATGAATTTTTTATATACCGCCATACAGGTGTATTTGAATAGACAACGTCCGGAACGCTGCGCCGTGTGAAACTGCTGAATACATTGTATTCCAACCTGGAATGCTGTTTGATTCATAGCCTACTGTACTATTTGGGTGGGCTTTTATGCCAATCTGGGTGCCATCTACAGTAGCTACCATAGAATACTGCAGGAGGAACGCCCCAGACAGAATGCAAGTGTAGGCTACTGTAGAATACGGCAGGAGCAACGGCCCGGAACAAGCCGAAATTGTGGTCAACATTCATCTTCCTTGTCAGGAGAAACTGACATATAAAGAAGGTTTAGTCTCTAAAGTTTAAAGCAATTGAATTTCTAGTGGAAAATGGATACTGCACTTTGCTTTCTGTCTTCAGTGAAAGCATGCAATGATAGTTTATTAGTTACTGTTCGAATTCCGATGGTCTCTATAATAACTCAATTTAAATGTGTCTATGAAGTGACAGTAGGTTAAATGTTTATCTTGTATCTAAAACAGCTACATGTATATTTTACAGTCAAAACGAAGTCTGCTGTGCATATAGCAACTCTTTCATCATAAGAATAATATAATGGACGGGTGAACACCTACAATTAATAAAATTATGAATATTGTATTTGTTCCCGGTTTTCGGATAATAAAACACTTTAGCATTCATAACTGCATTTACGTTGTAAGTCTAAGGATTTGGCCAACTGATATATTCTGTATCAGGTGTCTATGATTATTACTGTCTGCTCGTAAAAGTGTTATACTCTGCGACTTAAGTTAGATTGTATAGTTTCCAAAATATCAATATTTCTATAAAGGGCAATGTCTAAAAAGTATATATCCTTTTTAGGTCTCTCTGCTGTATATTTTAAATTTGGATCTGATGAGTTAAGAGAGAAACTTTGTGAAGAGAATATACAATATGTGCCATTCCATAGGATATAATATATAGAATACAATTTATTTTGTATCCCACTTTAGGAAAAGCTGGTCTAAAACAACAGTTGGGGAAAAAATAATGTGTAAAAAACTTTCTATATAGCGTGAACCGTTTGTAAAAATTTGCATACCACGCTAAGTATATTCGCTAAAATACAGTAGGCTACTAGTAGAATTATTCTACAATATTCACTCATCATGACAGTAAAATAGACCATCCTAAGTCAATCTACTGCAATAATTCCTCTCTCAAACTGTAGAAAATGCTGGGAACACTTGATTATGCATGAAAAAAGAAATACCCTCATATACCGTGACACCGGTAGAATTTTGACAAATACCGTGATATACATTTTTGGTCATACTGCCCAGCCCTAACGTCACAGGTATTTTTGTAAGAGCTACACTGAAGTTGGAAGTTTGATAAAGGCAAGTTATTTCAATTGTTATTCTGTAATATTTCAAACTATGCTTGTGCTTGATTACATATTATAACTATCATTTAATACTGTATCCTAAATCGTGGATAATATCATATGCTGGAGTATATTTCTAGAGTGTTAAGATTAAAAGAAAAAATAACAACACAAACTGTACAGAACCAAAAACTGTGACCCTAAAACTTTGAACAAACCGAAATGTGGGTTTTGTGAACTGCACCACCCCTAAAATATATACTGTCAAATTAAAACTGAAAGTCTGCACTTCAATTGTCATTGTGTCATTTCAAACATAGTGCTAAGTCACTAGTCATAAATAAAACTTTCAGAAAAGTGTGGGCAAAATATGCTTTGCAGAGCCAGAGAAAACAGCTGTGACAGATGTGAACGGACAAATGCACAAACAAACAAACTCGGGGAACAGACTAACAAAAATACTGTTCCATAGTGTTTGTCAATAAACTGTGGCATTTCACCAGAGTTACAGTTGACTGTGAGAGGACAATCCACAGAATATGTAAACACATTTCTTTACAGTTATTTGTAACAGAATAGAGAAAACATCTTCTCTGTGGGGATGATGGAATAGCTGACGTGACCTTAAGATCCAAAAGAAAATCAAAAGCCTCTGAGCCCCAAATTTTGGCCATTGTTAATAAAACACAGAAGCACAAAGAAAGATAATAAATCCCACAACTGCAATGTAGAAAAACACAGAATACCATAGATTTGGGAGGACATTTTGACAAGAATTTTTAAAACCCTTACTCTCTGAGCTAATGGCGAAAAATATATCTGACAGAGAGCAAGTTTCACCCTGCCTGCAGTGAAGTCTAACTGGCATAGTCAGTGAAGCCCCTGAATGCGCTGCATCCATCCTTTTTACACTTCCTTACACTGCAGTAACTCACCCCAGAGTCAAGGCCATTATGGGGTTATCTAACAGCCCAACCAGGGGTCGGTAACTGCTCATCGGCAGGGGGGTAATGTACTGAGGTGGTTTATGGTGATGTATGCCCGCCGGAAGCCAAAATGGCTTCCTTGTCTCTCGTGTCACGCTGTGCACATCCCATTTTCATCTGCTATCACACCGTTCAAAGTGGGAGAATGAATGGAGACAAGAGTTAAACTAGAGAAGAATGCAAACGATCAAACGAAGGGAGAGCTATTGCCGTTTACAGGAGTGGAAATATGCGTGTAGCTGTGTGGTGTATGTGTAAACAAGTTGCTGTCACTGAAGTGACCTGTATCTGGCAGGGTTGTGAAGCTGACATCCTGGTCGAGGGGCACTCACATTGTTCATGTACTCGCTCAGCAGGTCTTGCAGGGCTTGCCGGACAGCGTTGCACTCGGCCACAATGCGCTCGCGGCGGTCGTCGCGTGTGCAAGAGGAGTCGGCCATGAGGGCGGCGCCACTGATGATGCTCTCCAGGCGCTCTTCAAGGGAGGGGCGGAAACGGGCTTCGCTGAACGTCAGTGGGTCCAGGATGATCTTGTTCTGATCAGGGACAGACAGGTAGAGACAGGTTCAATGAAATTGACATCAGAAAATATTGTATGTATATATGTATAGCTGTGAGTGCCATTACCCTGAATATAGGCTAGCCTGCAACGACTGCCCTGTTGGGTTTGTTTTTACAACCATGAAAATGTATGATGAGCACTCGACCATGACCAAATCACACATGACTAAAGCTACACATAATCCATATGAAAAGGCATGACAACACAATATGGATAGGAGAGAGAAAGAGTGATAAAGACATGGGGAAGGAAAAAAAGAGAAGAACAAGCGAGATGGAGAAGAAAAGAGTGAGTGAGAGGGGGGTCAGGTTGTAGTTATTCTGCATGCCAAATGTCACTTATCAGCTGTTTGTCTGCAATGTTTGTCTGCAATGTGCAGCCCCTGTAACATTATATTGGTAACATAAGCCTAATGCTTGGGTTACACAGCATTTCGTTTTTCATGACGCACATCAAAACTCTCATCATGCTGGGATAGACACACTGTTAGACTGACAATAGAAGGACAGAAGATAGAAAGAAAGACAGAAAAACACACAGACAGACAGAAACCACAAAAATCAATGCCACACAAGGAGAAGGGTGCAGAACAGTACCCTGGACTAACAGAGCCTAACCAAAGAGCTAGCCAACACATTTGGCAGCTGGGCCCACTGAGGTAGCAGAAGGCTCACGGCAATCTGTCGGTGCTAGGCGGTAAAGCCAAAGGCAGAAAGTGAAGGGGAAGGTCACCTTCAAGCTTAGCTCCAAGGTCCTAAATCCAGCCCCTTACCAGAGCCTTCTGCTCTGCTTTATGGGGCCTTTAAGAACAGACTGAACAGCAAAGACATACTTGGGCCGCGAGGCGACGGCCTCTGCTTTTATTATTGGATGAGCCTTTATTTATTTATTTTTTTATGCTCTGTACATCAGGTACCGGAGTGAATTACCATATTGATGGTGAAGGTATTACGTTTTACAGCCGTACAATTCCAATATCCCATTCGGCAGCAGTTTGCAGCGCGGTGGGGTTTTTAAGAGGGGGAGTCACGCTGGGATAGTCAACGTTTATTAGTAAAAAAAGAGTACACAGTCTCTGCCCTTGGTGCCTTCAGTGTGTCTGGATGGCTGTTATGTGTGTACATTACTTTGGTTCCACTGCACTTTACAGTTAAAACAGTTTCATTTTAGGCAAGAGACAATTAGTTACTATTTGCAGATAAAATTACTGTGTTTTTGTTTTGTTTTTTTGCAGCGATTGAGTCACGTTGTCCAAAATGGTTTGATAACAAGTTGAGTCACATAACCCTACTCTGAATGGACATCACAAACAAACCAAAAGCCACACGCACATGACTCCCACATGACTCCCACATGACTCCCACATGACTCCCACATGACTCCCACATGACTCCCACAAATAACACAAAAATTCATTGAACTGACTTGCCTGAATCCCCGGAGTGACAAAACAGCCCTCACGACAGGGGCCCTAATTCCAGCCCACACAAGGCTTGGTTGTGAGTCACAAAGTCACACCTTTCTCCAACTGGCCTTATAATGATCCATTATTATCAGCTTCTCCTGTGCTCTCACACCATCTCATCGCCAATCTTATTACAAGTGTCTGTGTCTTCACAGCCTTCGAAAGGTGCATTACAAAGACAATGAGCCTTAAATATGTGCCTAGATTGCTGGGTTTATGTTGTTTGTATTGCACAGCCGACCGCATTGGTTCCGGTGATACGGGCATTTTTATTTGAAGTTGCCTTATCATGTTTTACCTCCAATGTGTGAAGTGAAAGGGAGGGACGGAGGAAATGAATGGGCATGGCCGTGCATCAGTATAGATGGAGACAAACAGGGAAACTGGCTGCAATCAGAGGCGTATTGTCCTCATGGTATATCAGTTGTGCAATGGCGGAACCTCGCTGCAATGCTCACAGGCTCTTTCACTTTGCTCTGAGTGGCTTGAATTATGTTTATTTTCTCTCTCCATTTCTCTCTCTCTCTGCTCATGTCGTCCATTTATTCATGGGTGCAGAATATTTACTGAATCGATTCAGGTTTGAGTCGTCCCTTCCCCGGCCTGACTTTCAGAGGAGGCCACCGTCATAGCTGGCTGCCCATGAGTTAAACCGCATTACAAAGGATCACTCAGATTCGAAAATAAGCAAAGCATTTCAACCAACATAAAAAGAACATCCCACTTCAAATAAAATATATAAAGCTAGTGAGAAGCAGAGTGCTGTAGTGGCCTGCATACTCAGCTACACTAAAAAGGCATGTTCTCGGCGGCGCTGGTGGCAGGAACAAGCAAATGGGAACTGTGAGCTATGCTCTGGGTACACTTGGGCCTCTGATCCCTGGGCAGGCAGACAAGGCTGTTTGTCAAATGATGCATAATAAAGGCCGGATGAGGGATAATGGAGGACCCTGTGTCACTGTTACACATAACCTACTTTACACAAGCAACAGATAGAGAGAGACAAGTAGAGGGAATATACAGACAGAGGGAAATAGAGAGCTAGACACAGAGAGAGAGAAATTTTGTCAGACAGACAGAAAGAGATGGCAAGTAATACAGTGCTGAAGCACAGAATCTAGGATGACAACTCCTTGCTGGGTACTGGTACTGGTAGGTGGCCATTTTTCTATTGCTTTGCCGGGTTGAGGATATATAAAGTACATGGTTTTTGAAAGCCATATCTTTGATGAAAACATGCAAATGTTCTCATGAGTAAATGTAAATGTCACTTGGTATTTCATAGCAGTGTGTTTAATATTAATCTCACACACTCTCTCTCAAGTATTTGTAACACAACCTTAATACAAACCCCGGTGTAAATCGATCCCCAGGTCAGTGACTGCAATACTCAAATTATGGATGCCTAATCCCATCGGGAGTCATTTGATCAGTAGAGTTTGTGATCTAGTTAAGGAGATGGGTGCTTCCTTCAAGGAAAATTACTGACTACCTATGTTTTGAAGTATGCCAGAAGCACTTTATCATGAAGAGGAATGTACTGGTTTCCTTTGTAGGAAAAACATACATTTATTTTTATTTTATTTTAGGTATGGATTACCTTTTAATATTGTTATACAGTGTATGTATTATTTTCACAATATCCATATTCTGTTTTTTAATGTAAATTTTTTTAAAGTGATTAGCTATTTTGAAAGTAATATTTAAAATGTTGAATGAATTTGTACTGTTGAGCACTATGAAATTTATTCTTATAAGAAGCATGTGTGTAAATAGTTTGATTTGCAGAGGTGACAAAGCAAGTAAGACATGTTCTGTAACTAAAACCAACCGTACAATATCCTGAAGGTAGAATTGTAGCATAGCATTGTCTCCACAAAGAAACACAGACAAGAAATTACCAGACACAAAATAAAAAAGCAAGCTAAAATAAACTCAGGCATTGTGCATGTACAATCTAGTATTTGTTTTACTTTGCTGTTTGTAATTAATAGTAGCATTTTGTTAATTTGAATTAGTATTTTTGTACATTTTTGACATATTTAATGAAACATAAAGCAGGATGAAATCTCCAATAGTCTTAGTGTCAGATGTACAAAGGTTGTCATTTTGAAATGGCACCCTAGCCCCTGCATTAACCATACAAACTCTGGACAAAGAAAGTGCCCTTTAGGTAGTAGGGTGCAATTTGGGATGAATGTCAAAATGTCAGACTGTGTCGACCTATTCGCACTGAGTCACAACAGGGCTTGTAGGAGCGGGTCTGTGTGCGCAGAGCTGCAATCACATTCACGCTGAGACACAAAATGCCAGGCCACAGACGCCACTGCCCCAAGCACTAGCTTCTGCACATTGGAGGTGTGTGTGAAGCCGCATGTGTGAATGTACAGGTTTCTACCACAGTAAAGAAAACTCCACTACATTGTCTTAAAAGTGAGCAATGACAAAAATGTTCCTAAATCCTTTGAAGTAATTATTTGACTGTCTCGCCTATCGGGTATCTTTCTTAGTCAGTGCAGGGTCGAGTAATTCTACGGAATATGGTTATAGGTCTTGTGCAGATTAATGCGCTTGACACAACTTTGTGAAATAACAAACATTTGTGAAGGTTTGCGGTTGTTAGGCTATCGTAGTATAAGACTCTGGTAACTGAAAACCAGTGTGCACTCTACAATACCTGATCTGATTGAAACGTTTAGATATTACTGTATTCAAACAGACATCACATTTTTAAGAGAATCTCACAATCTGTTTTAAAGTTTTTACTTGTGTTCTAATTCAATAAATGAAAGTGAATGTGTACTCCATTCTCCAGGAATGGTATGTGTACATAATGCTGTGTGAAAAATTTTATTTATAAATAACAAGTTACAGTTTACTACATATTGTTTACTACAGTACATATTACTACATTGTTTAAAATCATTCTGAACACTCAAAATCCATTCTGAACTTATTTTTATAACTCTTTATATTAACTCTGACTTTCAATAGAATCCATCACATGCTGTGGTTAAATGGGAAAATGATTCACCTACAATGCAAAAGATAGCAAGTTTGAATCACTTCTCTGCGGGTAGAAATACCCCTTTTTAGATAGAGACTATTTCACAATAATAGTGCTGATGACTTTCTATATGAAAACATGGGCACAGTTAATTTCTCTTTTAACATACACGCAAAAACATTTATGCAAACAGAATATGTGAACAGGTTTGACTCTGTATGTTGGAACTGGTGTTGTGAGAACCCTGACGGACTTCCGTCAAATTTAGATTTGCTCTGCAAGTCAGTCTGGCCAAGAGCGAGCCCATTCTAGCCCATTTCCATTTTTTACCAAATCGAGGGACCAATCAAAACCGTTGAGCCGGGCTTCATACAATGACGATAGCGCTGCTTTATACTGTCATTGGTTAAAGCAGACAATTACAACAATGGCTGCTGCAATGAAACATCCGCAATATCACTCGTTCTAATCAGTTATTGTGTCTGTTTTAAGCAATTTGAACATTTCCTTTTTGTTAAAAACCGAGCAAAGAACAACACTCAAAGCCTCCGTATAAAAAAGATGTTGTCTCGGTCTTGCCGACTCGACTCGGCAAAAGTCTGATGTATCCAATTGCGCCGAGAGGCATCCGTTGGAGATGCCCCTTTGGAAATGGGCTGTGAATGAACCTTGCCCAGACCCACTCTCACTCAGAACTGAGAGGGGTCTGGTGTTAACCAGGCTAGCTGTTAGAGTCCTCACGGATGATATGACATGTTTAACGAGGGGGCTGTATTTAGAGAGTAAAAACAATTAAAGGTGATCATAGGTGGTTTTTAATGACAAGGTGTTTGCAGCATTCCAAACACTGGCTCCTTCAGTATTATTTTAAATACCAGGCAATTCATATTTTGCCTACATAGTGTAGGGAAATGATTAGAGTGTGTACACACATAGTGTATTGGATTTTTCAAATATCAAGGAAAACTGTTATAGTGTTTGTAAGAAAGTAGTTTCATTGTTAGAGCTCTAACATACTACCTTTAACTTCACAATTATTTGTTTTAATGATAGAAAAGTATGCTGTTAAGCAATTCAAATTCTAAATTTCTCATGTACACCAAGACTAGCCTGGAAAAATCCAGACCCAAATCCTGAACGATTAAGGGTCTGGGTTCGAGTAATGTAAATGACTCAACTCGGGGGGGAACACCAAGAGTGCATTTGAAAATTTCACTGTACGCAATTGGATAACACTACGACCACACACCAGTGGGTTTTCACTAACCCTATGGCGGAGCTAACTGGTAGATAAAACTCTTGCCGTATCAGGTCGCAAAACAGCAAAAACACCCTTTTATAAACAAGGAACGATTTGAGCCCCATCTTTTGTTCCTCTTTTAGACAAAAAGCTAAGTCTAACTTGTTCATTGTAGTGGCCCAAGTCGTTTTAAACAACTGGTGTTAATCCATAGCGATCTTACAATGTTTACTAATGACTTCGAGGTCGCAGAGCTGTCGTGTCGTCATCTGTTTAACACGCCTCTGGCACGCCTATATCAGATACACCAATGTTATTGTTGCAGCTCGGATACAAGGGCATAGTTAATGAGCAGAATTACTCGGTGCCAGAGTAACTTGCTGAGCAAATTCAAATTGTGCTCTCGCGAGAACTCTGGATTTCCAGGGTACACTAAGACCAACACAGCTTGGGAATAATTGATGTGCTCACAAAGGCCATCTGGTGGACACTAATTGTATTTTGTTGTTTTTATAAAATTTAAAGAGCATACCTTGGTGCGTATCAGTATTAACTGACAAGATTAGATGAGAGACATATGCATGCAAGTGTCTGTGTGCGTTTGATTCTGCCTTTACTTTGCATGTTGGGACAACATTATGTCCTTATGTTATTCTTTTAGCTGGTCCCCAAAAAAATACTATTTCAGGTTTGAGTTTAGGTGTAGGGCAAAACTGACTTTTGTGGTTATAATGTTAGAACTGTGGCTAGGTAATGGTTAGGCATTAGGGTTAGGTTAAATTTAGGCATGACTGAAAGCTCATCGAGGTTAAGGTAAGGGTATGAGTTAGGATTAGTTTTAGGGTTAGTAAATTAAAAAAATAGGGTATTGTTGTTGTGGGTGTTACAAGGCTAGATAAATAAAGGTTTCCTTTATTTTCGTGGTTACCAGTGTGTGTTTGTCTCACACAAACCAAGCTTGGGCCTGTTGCTTATTTCCCCCATCTTCTCATTTCTCACATTTTCTTTTTTTCCTCCCACTCTCCCACTCTTTACCCAAGGTGTCATGTATTTCACCCCTCGTGGTGTCTCCCACCCACTGGCCACAGTGTCGTACATCATCTAGACTGGGCTAGAGCAGCGTTCATGTTTTGCTGACTCATCCAGGGCTTCAAGTGTGCACTATACAGTCAATATGTACACACACAAACACATGCAGTCAGACACAAATGATACAAGCAAAGCACAGACGTGCAATTGTTTAGCACCCATGTGGCCATTTCATTGATGCATTTACCGTCACATGTTCACACACACAGAAAACATTGTTACAGAGGCGTATAATCGAACACACAAACCTGATGTGTATTTTTATAGTGGTGGAAAGCACATCTGTGATTTCCTGTCTGTTAAACTGCTCGATTGCTGTCTATGTTTTCCTTCTCTTTATTCACATGCTCTCTGACGATAAGAGCCTTCTGGAAGATTACTAGTTTGCCGGTAGACTTGTGAGCCGAATAAGGCTGTTCAGCAGCAGATAACCAGGTTTAGGTGGTAAATAGGGGCCACTTTGCTTCTTCAAACCAGCAAACAGTCTCATTCGTCAACAGGCCCCTTATCAGCCCCTTGCAACAGTTAACTGGTAATTTGTAGTCATGACATGAGTAGGAGAGGCTGTAATGTATTCCTACGCATCACTAGCATTGATGCGATCCAGATCTATTCTTTTGGTTATGGAATCTAAAATGAAAACAAACATATACAAAAATACTGATAAATCTTAGATAATAAACATTCAAATATTTAAGTTTGGAACGAGTTTCGGACATGAGCAGGGCATATTTTGCAACATATACAGTACTGGATCCTACAGTGAGACTCCTAATGGCATGTATGCTAATAAGGTGCGCAGTAAAAGATATGTAAAAAAATGCCTGCCATTGCTCTTTGGCAAACACAATCAGGAAAAAAGAGATAAGATGTGAGCATGGAAACCGAGACACCTTGATTTGGGAAGACAAACAGGATACTGACGAAGCCACAATACCCTGGAGGGCATCTTGCATGTAGAAAAGTCTCTGAGGTAAAAAGACGACAAAAATGAAGCGAAAGATGAAATGAAATAAAAACAGCAAAAGAACGTTTTCCCTTGAGGAATCGACTTTGTTGTTATTCCAAGCACAGTGTCAGTTTGTTCTAAATGCTCTAAGTAGGGTATAGAGGAATTGGCGGGGGAATGGGGCAAATGCAGACAGAGAAGCACCCAGTTTTGACAAAGCCCAGATCCCTAGGACTGTAATTGGTGACAGTTAACTTCCTTCCGATGTCACCTCTCTAATGTCATTGTACCTTTATAGTTAGAATGTTGTGTTCCTTGGTTTCGTGTCAGTGTACTTTACATTATGGTAGATCCTCACAAAGAATCATGTTACTGTTTGACGTTTGAGTCTAAGGGCAAAATAACAACAGGTCGAAGCCACAGATTTCAAGCTAACTGTAAAAGCATAGCATCTACTGTGTGGCTGAAGGGATACAATAGGTGATTCTACAAGACAGGGCGGAGATGAAGACTTTAATTGAGTCCGACTCAATGGGAGTATTTCTCTGGAGATCAATAAAACGTTTCTCTTCCCGACCAAGTGTAACTGACATGCTTGATCAGTTAGACTACTGAACCAGGTGAGGTCCATGAGGTATAGAAACTTGTTTTTCAAGGGATGCTCAGCTGTCGCCATTAGCAAATGTGAGGTTATGTGAGGGTGTGATCCAGTAACTTTTGAGATATAACTGAGAGTGTAAGTTGTTACCTGAAAAAAACAAATATGACACTGGTTCTTTTATCCTTGTTCATTGTAGATGATTTTAGCTCAAGTGAACAGCCAAAGAGATTCATTACATGGGAGTAAATGTTAGGGTGGAGGGCATAGCAACATGGATTTTACTCTGAGCCTGAGCAGAAATTATTTATATAGACTATTTATATAGACTTTAGGCATCATGGGGATTCCACAGAAACACGGTTACTACTGAAGGTGACTGTTAATGTTCAGTTGGAAGTCAATTATTGTTTTAATCTCCAACTCTGTACCACATATGCCCCCTGGCGATGGAGGTTCAAGCCCCTGCTCAATCTGTGCCCTTCCTCTTATTCCCCCGCTATATATTTGTGTCCTCCCTAGTATCTGCTTCCTACTGGCATGTCTATAAAAATAGTTAAAAAAGCTATTTTCCCCACATTGCCTTGGCCATCAAATCAGGAACCTGGGCAACAGTTGCCTCAATCCAATTTCTGGGTCCTTGAACCCACTTTGTGGTCCATAGTCATCGAAAACCTAATATGCCATACACTACCAGTATATGGGCGACAGATTTTGAACAACCCTACTAATGTTGGACTAGGGATAATGGTCTGGGCTGTTTTTTAGGGTTTTGGCTAGGCCACTTAATTCTCTCAATCCTTTTGCTACAGTAGGCAATTGGATGGTTCCAGCTTTGTGGCAAAAGGTTTGGGGAAAGCCCTCACCTGTTCCAGCATGAAAGTGCCCCTGTGCCAGGGAAAGAATTTAACGGTGGCCGTGGCCACCAATGCCCCCTTTTGTTGCCTTAATGCCCAGCCAAAAATCATCAGATGCCAAGCATAAAAACGCACAGGCCGTGACAGCTACAAAACCACGGCCCACAGACACAAGGCAACACTGACGCTGCCTCCGTGTCCCCATTGACACATCCCCAAGTGATACAGTCAGGCTAACTCACACAGGAAATGTGCTGTCACATTTTCTTTACAATTGATAGTTAAGCTCTGGCTTTGTCCATACATCTGTAAGTGAGGCAAGGTGTGTGAATAACAGGAGTTTAGCTTAGGATGTATGTGTTCAAGTAGGTTGAATCAGAAATGTATGGAATGGAACATGCAGCGTGAATATGATTAGACTATGAAATAGAAATGAAAGATAACTTAATTTGCATTGGGCTGGTTGGGCAATGGAAGTGAATCCTTGTGACAAAACTCAAAACTGACCCCAGGGTTCAATTTGTCACAATGCTCTGCCAATCTGATTGATTAGACTAATGAATGCTGCCCACTATGTCTGCCCCAGGTCACACAATGGCACCAATGGTACAATTGGTAGTCACAGAATCTGAGCTATTTGCAAACAAATTAATAGTTTATTTTCCTTAGTCGTTGGTGTGACGCGACATGACACCATCAAAACATAGCGGCCGATCCTCTTGGCAGTTCATTCGGCCATTTCTTCATTAGCGGGCAGCGTTAAATGATATGGAACGACTGTTGCGGCAACCCCCGGATTGAGTCTGCTGTAATCAGCTTTATGCTAAATGTCGCTCAAAAATGACAATTAATGTAATTAACTACAGTCCTGCTGAGTAATAGTCAGAAAAAATGTGTTGGATTGTTAAAGGAGAAATAATATGTTGTTCCAGACAGCATGCGATCGCAAGGTTGGTTTGGATTTGTTTAACTAATAATCAGGCAGCTGATTTTTTGGGGACAATACCGGTAGTTACAAAGAAGTTCAGGATCATGTGTGTGAAATCTGTTAAATCAAAGCAGTTCTTTCAGACAACACATTTGTAATCAGGAGAGGCTGGACTCTCAGAGTTAACTCTATCTTTCCCAGCGTCTTTCTGTCACACACTAGTGACCTGTGCTTTAACACAGCTTAGGCTCTATCTTAGCTTCACTGAAGCAGTGGATGAGAGCCAATACAGTGCTGAGCCATATGGCAAATTATTACTTTTTCCATTCATGTGCCATCTCCCAAAAAGGAAAATATATTCTCAGTTAATAGTATTGGTGTTGTGTACTGGTGTTGTGAGTGGGTCCAGTTAAAGGTTAAAGGTAAGAGAGAGAACCAATCTAATCTTGGATAAACATCTAATTTGATTCAATGCCGTGTGCAATCAAGCTCAAGTGTCATTTAATAAGGAGAGCCCTTTGAACACAATGCCCAATCAAAGAAATGTAAGGTCAGTTCCAATTCAAACACTTATGGGCATTGATTCTGTTTGTGGTGTCCATTTTCATGCTGTCCACTTCAAAATCATCTTATTTAGTTTGTTTCCACTTGACCAATACCAGGAGTAGATGCATCTCATGACAGCACTATTAATGAACAATAATGAGCTTTAATTGCGTGCCAAACATGAGCAGTCAGACATTTTTTTTTGGGGGGGGGGGTTATTTTAATCTGATTGGACAACTCAACCCCCCACCCCCCTAGCCCACATGCTCAGTTTGATTTGCAAAAGACAGAAAAGCGCCAATTATATTGTTACATGTTGGTTTGCGTGTGTGTGTGTGTTCCTATGGATCTGGCTGTGCTAATCTCTGTATGTGTGCTCACAGTTTCTGGGTTGGCCCGTTGGGCGGGCACATACTGTAACAACTACAGCCACCACGCACCACTCACTGCCTGGGAAGTCAAGGCTATGGGAATCTATGACTTGGAGACATAGAGGAAAGGGCTTTTTAGTCACCGCAGCTCACTTCACTATGTATTAGAGTTGTCCACAAAAACTTTCTGAGTCAGCGTGTCTTTATGTTCCCTCCACCCATATATTCCCCCATTGGATCAAGACCCCTTGTTGACCTCCTTTTGGTTACTGCTCAGTTGACTCATTCGGCCACATCCAGCAACTGTTCTGCATGCTGCAGGGTTGTCACTAAATCATATAGTTGGAAATTGTGACGTGTCAGTTTGACAAAAGAGTAGTCACAGAATGAGGTCAGGGCCCATATTCATGCATGGCCTTACTGTACGAGGGCTGACCTAGGATCAGTTTCATCCCACAAAACACAACCTTCCAGGATTGCTCCCTAAATGAAGCACGGGAGTCCTACATTTTCTCAAACAGTTCAGAACTCCTCAATTCTTGATCCGCATCAATACTGTAACTTTGTTCTGACACTGCAGGTAAGATGTCTGGCTTTCCCTGCGGTGGTTTCCAAGTATCGGATGGTATGAGACACATCCCATTCTGCAAATGTAAAACATCACAGTACACCATGTTTAAGAGAGTATCGTTAAAATTTCAGCACAGTTCAATTTTTCAGAGCAGGAGCATTTACTGCATTACTGAATGGTGACGTGAGGTAAACTGTGGGCGGGGCCTAAATCTTTGATAGGAAGGAGTAAGGAGGGAACATAAATTCATGGAGCAAAGTAGCGTGCAGGGAAAGAAATGAATGAAAATGGTATTGGGTCGATGGGGCCAAATGGCACTTTCAAAGGCACAGTATGGGTCAGTGGGAAGAAAGATGGAGGGTCAGAATTGAGTCAAATCTATTTTGGCGAGCCAATATTGCTCACTCTGGTGGAAACGGCTAAACACAGCCCTGAAAACTGTCAATACCACACTGAAACACCAGGCAATATACTACTACGAGCCCTGGTTACACTTCAGTTGAACCTTACAGGATACGCCGGGGTTAGTGTCAATGCTGTGTTAGCATTGAGAGTGCTGCATACATGTGTTCATGGAGCACTAGAAAAATCTGCTCACCTGGATGCAACTATGATCCAGAGAGACATGACATCAAATTTAATTTCAAAGGACTGAATATGTGTCAGAACTAACAGTGGTGCCAAGTATAGCAATTAGCCCAAAACAACAGATGTTTTTAAGGCCCAAATGTTGCATTTGAAGAAAAATAAAGCACCTTATTTAAAATTATTATTTTTTAAGCCAATTGTATAACTTCAATTGAAATTAGATAAAATAACAGTCTGAAAAACCTCTCTTGCCAATTGTAAAACCAAATTATTTTCACAGATGAAATTAGGGTATCATGACCCAAAAGTTTAATACATTGTATACAAAATGATACATTACTGATTACAAAAATATTGATTACCTTGCCTCTTCAGATTTAATTTTCAGCTACGCTAGTCACACACCAAGCTATATAACTTTACATAAGCGCTGCATAACACTGATTAAAAACTTTGAGACAGTCACTGCAACTTGTGTCAAAAAGCATAGTGGCTGTCTAAGTTCCTTACAGTGTAAATGGTGTAAAAATGGAGCATTGTACTATGAGCATCGCTACGGCCGTCTGACAGAGATTTGAAATTAAGTGTACAACTGCCTTGCATTGTTTTGACAGACACAACCTTAATGTGATGACTTCTCGCCAAAGGGTGTTCCTAATCCAAAGGTTATTTCTAATCCAAAGGGTCTTCCTAATCCAAAGGGTGTTCCTAATCCAAAGGGTGTTCCTAATCCAAAGGGTGTTCCTAATCCAAAGGTTTGTATAATTAATGACTCACTGTTTGGTCACTCTTGATGTTTCGGATTCAGTTTGACTTTTTTAATGGTCATTGGCTTACACAGAAAAGCATGTAGGAAAGAATATACATTTCAGTGTGCTATACTGATGTGTCCATTTAAAAGTAATTGTGTAATATAAGTATATTATGTTACAATCAATATTTGAACTGGGAAGTGTGTAGAAAACGTCCAGCCAACAAACATGTATAAAACTGTAAAAAAGCAGGTAACCACGCTGAATGGGCTGTTGAGTGGTAATAAAACACACATTTAAATCATTTTACATGCAGCTATAACCTTTCGCCCTGCCAACCCACTTCCTGCTCTCCTGGAGTTCACACTGTTCATGTCCATGTTCTCCCTCTCTATTGCTTTTACTGTGTATCTTTTTTCTCTCTCTCTCCTTATGGCACTGTAGTTCTGCTGTCTCTCTCTCCTCATCTCTCTCTACCCACTGCCCCATGCATTTTAAACCATGCTCAGGGAGATGGGGAAAGAGAGTGGTCCGCTCAAGTACGGCCACTTTGCACCGGCATGTTAGTGAAATTTCCTCCACAGCTGCACACCAGGGTGGGAGAGAGAGAGACGAAGAAGACAGAGTGAGAGAGGGGAGAGTACATAGCTCGCCCATTCTGCCAGCCAAAAGCAAGGCACGACCCAGAATAAAGATGTCCCAACAGGCGAGCTGACACATGAAAGAGATTAAATAAAAGGAACTAATTTATACAAAAAAACATAGAAAGAAAGAAAAAGAAATTGACAGAGAGAAAGCTTATGTTAAGAGAGACAATGTGTGATCAGAGATGGAGCGATAGCGAAACCGGTAAGAGAGTCACAGAGTGATTGAGCAAAGCGAAAGTGTGATTCTATGATCGTTGGCAGAAAGCTCATTGTAGTTAAAAACAAAACTGAATTACTTATGTTGATTAAAGGCAAACTTCAGACGGAAAGAAAGAAAAAAGAGAAAGGGAGGCAGCAACTACAGGCGTTGGTGTGAGTAGGCACACATCCTGTCAACAATCAGACTCCAATCCTCCAGATGTCTTTCCTGCCAACCGTGTTTGAGGAATAAGACAAATATCCCGGCCCCATTGTCTCTGTGGCATTCAGACAGTTGAAGTGAATGCTCTGTCGAAGGTTGTTTGCTCAGATTTGGTAGGGTAGGAGGGAGGGAAAAAATTGTGAGATTGAGACACAAAAATAATGAGTTAAGGTAATGTGAAAATTAGTTTTTTTCACATTTTTTACAACAATGTCAAAATATTCAGAATGAGAAACTAATTGTAGAAGTGTTACTTTAATGCAATCTTCATCAGTATGTTCGTCTGTGTGCACTTTGATCACAGCAAGTGATCCTAGCTTGGATCGTGCCTTGTGTGTAGTCCTCTGTGGTGCGTGTGTACTCTGTGTTGCATGCCAAGCCTCAACGAGAATCAAGTCAGCTTTGGAGAAACATGTTTGGCATCATTATTACCAACCCTCATTTTCGACAGCTCTATCTCTGCTGTGTTGTACTTAACTCTGCAAGAGACGAGCTTGAGAGATTTGACATGTTTTATTTTTGTTTCTTGTTTTCTATAGGGTGATGAGCCATCAATAAACACCTTGAATGCATGCTTCAAGCATGGATGCATATCTTTTGAATGCTTGCTTCATCCCTAACTTTAAATTCTTGCACCCCCCCCACTCATTCGCGGATATGCTTGTCTCATTGCCAAGCTTATATCCTGAAACTATCTCTGTGCCTCATTCCCCCTGGGCTTACACTACTTGACATCTCATTGCTTTCCCACTTCTCCCTCTTTCCCACTTTCTCTCTTTTCTCCCTCTCTCGAAGTGATTTTGTCCTGATGTGTTCTCACTCGCCTATCTGCAAGAAAGTGATAGGAGACAAAATGCTGGCCCAATTCACAGAAGTGACAACTTTGTCTGGTAGGAGCTCAAATGGTTTCCCCCGCTGCAGACGAAGAGACCACCTGCTATGTGAGCCAGTCTGCTCTCTCCTCCGTTAAAGCTGCTACACTCAAAGGCTATGGCTCTCTACTTTGTTACCATGGCAACTTATACAGTTTCTAGCACTAAATTAGACAAAACAGATCCCCAAATTACATTCTATTGCCTACATCGTGCACTTATTTTGTGCAGGGTTCATTGAGTTTAGACTAAAGCACATAGTGATTGAAAGGGTTGTGCAGTGAAGGTTGCCCGTTTTGGGTCTGAGCACAGTTACTTTTTATATGCAGGCCTGCACAGAACATCAGATTACCTTCCACCGCACGTGATGGTTGAGGTGGAAAGGGTTTTGGAGAAGGCAGGGAAGAGACTGACTGACAAAAGAGTGACTGAAAAAAAAACATCCATCTAACTTAATCTCCCTGACGACAAAGAGATTCGGCTCTGCGTTTTGGCAAAGACATTTGCTTATTGACCTTTCCAGGCTGATCACAAAAATATGATAAGAAAAAAAAGACATAAGGCTCCAGAGAAAAAATCTTTAGGTTGAATCATGAGCAGTATGGCAAGATGTTTATTAATGCAGCCAGCTGGAAGTATGGGTCGGCAGTAATAAATCACAACAGTGTAACAGGGCAGCCCTGACTCACACCTCATCCCGGGTCTTGTGTCCCAAATGGTGCCACTATTAAAATATCGGTACACTACTTCTGATCAAGGGACATCCAGTATGTTTTTTGTCAAAAGTAGTGCAATATATAGGAGTCAGTTTGGGAAGAAGCCTAGATAATAGTATGCTGGAGCTGGGCCCAGTCCCGCTGGCACTGTAAGCGAGGGTTGAGAGGGGTGAGGTGGGGGTATTGGATGTTACATTCTAGGGTAAGACTTCCAAGCTCTCCCTGTGTCAAAATGCAGTGGGACCCTGAACAGCAAGAGGCCCCTGAAACAGATGGACAGAGAGGGGAAGGTGGGGCCATACCTGTCCAGCTCTCAAATGCTGGGGTGGTAATTAGTGTTGCATCTGATATTGCACTGTTGACACACGGACACATTATACACCAACCATCACTGAGCCATGTTTTCCACAGCATGTTCATATCATTGCAATTTCAGCTTTTTAAAGGAATATGAGCTACTGTTCACTCAGCCATGTCACTCTGGGTAAGAGCATTTGCTAAATGATTGGAATGGTCCTACAACAGTTCTCTAGCCTACACATGCATGCACAGAATGGGAGAAGAGTGAGTGTGAGAGAGAGTGAGCGAGAGAGAGAGGTAAAAGGAGAGAGCAGACACACACCGGCCTGATGTCCACTAATCTCATCTGATGTGATGGGAGATTACTTGCCCGGGATCAATGTTTCTGGAAAATAAATGTCATTCCATTCCACATTGAGAGTCCGGTAAACTGAGAGATGGCTATGAGAGAGAGTCAGGTTACAGCATGACCTGAAGTTACAGAAAAGGACATAAGCCCTGCAACCCCCACACACACCACCCTAAATAGCACTGGTATAGACCAATGACGGCAGCGGCAAGTTGATAAAAAGAGGACAACATGGGAGTGTGCCAGTGTCCAGCGGGATAATGGGTAAAGTGAAAGATAAGGTGATGTGATTGGGCCACATTAAGACCTCGTTACCTAATTAATCCAGCCAGAGGCAGTGAGTGATGTCTACCCTCCCTAAAGGTCAGACTAAAGGTCAGGATCTGCATCATCAACAGCACACTACTCCCTAAAGAGTACAATTTGTTCGACCATGCGTTCTCGACTAGGTGGGCATTTGGCCCATAGCCACTGATATTGATGTGCCAGAGTGCCTCCTGGATGAGTAATCTGTTAGTATGGTAAATCGTTACGGGAAAAAATGAACCCCTCCCCCGCCAACCTGTTCTGCACTCTTAACTCAACATTTCCAGAAAGGATCTTTCTCCCTTAGCCAGAGGGTGTACGAAGTGAGTACAACTACATCAGAGTATGAAGATATGTGGAGACACCATAACATACTCATTATTCCTAGACTTCAGTGGTGTCATCTACAGAACTGCCACTAACACCCTCCTGAAAATATTAGATGTAGTTTACCACAGTGCCCTTCCCATTGAACACCCATCACCGCGACCAATATGCACAAGTGTGCTGGACCTCGTTACACACTCGATGCCTGTCTCACTGGTATCAACTCATCTGCAAGTCACACCCCTATGTACCTAAATTCACTTCTCACCATTGCCTCACCTGTACATCTCTCTAGTCACCCCAAAACCCCATACCTCCTGTGGCCGCCACTCCTTCCAGTTCACAGCTGCTAATGAATGGAATAAATAATAATAATAAATAATACAGGGACAATATATAACATTTCTGAAAATAAACATTATTGTTTTGTCCATGCATTTGTTTTTAGTTAGATATTGTGAAATGTTGATATTGCTATTTTAATATTGTCTGTATTTTTTAATGTTTAAGTTGATATATTTTATCCACTGGATCAATATACTAGTTCCTATCGTTTACTAATCCTAAAACACAAAGTTACATAGTGCAGGTTTAAGAATACAATTTGCCATTGTAAAATGTATTTAGTTTGTGCCCGATAAAAAAGACAACTGAAGGAACAGGAAACATTTCTGAACTTTTCCGCCAGTTCACCGATTCGTTCGAGAGCTAGTTCTTCGGGTCTTCAGTTCTTTCAGTTCACTGTAGAACTGAAGGAACAACAGGAAACAGTTCTGAACCTTTTCCGCAAGTTCACCGATTCGGTCATGACCTAGTTCTTTGGGTCTTCAGTTCTTTCAGTTCACTGTAGAACTGAAGGAACAACAGGAAACAGTTCTGAACCTTTTCCGCCAGTTTACCGATTCGTTCGCAGTATAAAGAGTTTCTTCCCAGTTGTTTCACCCATAGACATATATATATACGTATATATGTCTGTGGTTTCACCACCATGATGGACCTCACACTCCAGTAGGTGGCAGTATATGCACGGTTTGGATTTGCTCTTAATACTATAATTAGTTGTAGAAAATATAAATTGATTCACCAACTGCAGTTGCTTACGACGGATAATGAGAAGAGAATCAAACGAACAAATCTTTTTGGAGGGGGATTCGGTTCATTAGGTTCACTTAAAAGATTTGTTCAAAAAGCGAACGACCCATCACTACTTGCTACATTCTTTAAAAAAACAAACACTGCAAATATTTCTTTTTGGGGAAAAAATATGTTTTGGAATATTGCATTGTATGACTTCGACAATCGACTAGTGTGGACTTCACTGGAAAATGGGAAATAAACAGAGGTATGTACACAAACTTATTTGTTCAAATTTGCTGTGTTCATTATAAGGAATCAGTGCAAATGGATATGGACTAGTAATGATTTTGAACATGTTTAGTGGCTCAAAGCACGTTTTTTAACTTGCCCCGTAAATGCGTAATGGTTGTATACTGGCAGCAAAAGGTAAACACGGTTTCGGCAATACAGATTGTTTGAGTTATTAACGCTACGGACAGCACTTCTGATATGCAAACAACAGAGCTACGTTTTGAAATTGCCCGGAATTCTCCTTTAACCTCTGTTTCTCTTAGGTAAGTGTAGTAAAAATACTATAGCATTTTTATGACAAAGGAAGAAATATCTACTTAGAACGTACAAATATTTCAATTCATGTATAGTCATTGTTTTGGAATTTTTGTTTTAAAATTAATTTATGTTTAAAGGGTAAACATTACATAAGTAACAACCTTTAGATGTGCAGAGTAAGCATGACCTCCCATAAGAGGGTGAAATGATAGTGTACCATTGATTTAAAGTGTGCATTTAAAAAAATATTGTCTACAAATACCACCTTAAAGGAGTACACTACAACAATCTTCATCTTTTTATTTTAAGATTCTGGGGGAGGGTAATTGTATTTTTATTTGTAATGAGAGGACAGTAGGAAATTCAATTAAATTAAATTCAATTTATTCATCTCGAACAATAAATACCTAATTAAACACAAATGTAGGCTACAGAGACAGGAGTATAAGGGGGGATAAGCTGGGGCTTCTGTGGTCTGCTACAACAAACTCTGGCACTGAACCCTCGTCATCTGAACTGAAATCATAATTAATTTATAACGCACAATGTTTGTGGCAAATAAACATTTTGAAAGAAAAAGGTTTCATGAGAAAATTATGTTCTGCTGTAAGTATTGGCTCCAAGTGTAAATTATTACAATATAAATGTTCTCACTTGTATCATCTAAAGGGTTCTCAATTGTATTATCTAAAGGGTTCTCACTTCAATTATCTAAATGGTTCTCACTTCTATTATCTAAATGGTTCTCACTCAAATTATCTAAAGGGAGCTCACTTGTATTATCTAAAAGGTTCTCACTTGTATTATCTAAAGGGTTCTCACTTGTATTATCTAAAGGGTTATCACTTGTATTATCTAAAGGGTTATCACTTGTATTATCTAAAGGGTTCTCACTTGTATTATCTAAAGGGTTCTCACTTGTATTAGGGTTATCACGTGTATCATCGAAAGGGATCTCACTTGTATTATCTAAAGGGTTCTCACTTGTATTATCTAAAGGGTTCTCACTTGTATT
>JACXGM010004039.1:0-39393 GCA_016801145.1 Umbra pygmaea | reverse complement strand
GATGGCCTTCTGGACAGCAGTCAGGTCGGCAGTCTTACCCATGATTGCGGTTTTGAGTAATGAAACAGGCTGGGAGTTTTTAAAAGCCTCAGGAATCTTTTGCAGATGTTTAGAGTTAATTAGTTGATTCAGATGATTAGGTTAATAGCTCGTTTAGAGACCCTTTTCATGATATGCTAATTCTTTGAGATAGGAATTTGGGGTTTTCATGAGCTGTATGCCGAAATCATCAGTATTCAAACAATAAATGACCTGAAATATTTCAGTTGGTGTGCAATGAATCTAAAATATATGAAAGTTTAATTTTTATCATTACATTATGGAAAATAATGAACTCTATCACAATATGCTAATTTCTTAAGAAGGACCTGTATATAGAGGTGAAGAGGTAGGAATAGCTCAGACAGTTGGCTAAGCTGAGGCGTACAATACCTACTGTATCATCTGGGGTCATGCATGCTGCAGAGTGGGGAGGTTAGAAGATCCAAAATCTGGTACTTGTTATAATGCTGTTAATGTGGAATTCAATGTTTTGTTTCCTCCTAAAAAACAGGGCCCATGTCCGCCAAACGTTTGACTCATCTGTTCACAGAAAAATGTTTCGCAACTTCTGAGGATCTTCCATGTGCTTTTTTGCAAACTTGAGACAAGCATATTAGTCAGCAATGGTTTCAAACTTGCTACTGTACAATCAATCTTTAAGCAATGGTAACTGGGAGAAACTTTTAAATGACATGGGAATCTAACAAAACATACAAATTCACACAGTCGAGAAATAATTTAGGAGAACATGCATACTTACAAAACATAATGCAGTTGAACATGCAAACCCACAGAACATTTTAGGTAAACATGCACATTGAAATATTAGTTAAACATGCATACTCACAATGTTGTAGCTGGACACAATGTGACCCACGGAACAATTTCTGGCCAATTGTTTTGGAATGTCTGCTAGAGTCATAAGTATATGGGCTGATGTTATTACTAACCATAAACTGTTCTGTACAGTTAAGATGGCTCCTTGCATTTTCTTCCATCTTGACCTAAATCTGCCTGTTCATGAGTGTATGATAGAACACTTAGAGTGCACTTCAGTTACACATAAATCATTTGCATAAGTGTACCACAAAAAATGTTTTCTTCAGTTAATTAAACAAAACTGAAAATATATATAATATAATAGTTAAAGTATAATTTGTGGTTCCCTATATCGTATCTTTATTTAAACCAGCTGGGGGCGCCATTCTTTTTTCATTCGCCATACCCACTCAAAGAATACAAGAGGAAGACAAACACGGAAGAGAAATGGAATAGCGATTGTTCAGATACGAATAACAACATAAGAAACACAGTTAATCGGTTCTTTTCAGTGGTTGATCCCAGATGGAATAAGGGTCTCTTTCTATCACTGAGTGACAGGCTAATATGGCTAAATTAGAGTCTTTGCATTGTTTTCTGTCTCAGCGTTTAACTGCTGTGGCCGTTGAGATTTTGGGGGCAGTTGAGAAAGTATTAGCTGAGTACCAGGAGGAGATTTCCCAATTTAAAGAGGACAATGATCGGCTTCGTAGACAGCTGCCGATGACACCGGAGATAAAACAATGTAGAACAGGTTCGTATGTAGCCTTCACTGGTCACCATAACAGTAATAGGTTAAATTCTACATGACTATCTATGCACTATTATTATGTATCTAGTCAGACACTAACTCAGGCTTGTCTGTGCCTCGTTTCATCCTTCCAGGAACCCAGCCACTCTCACTCAAAGGGTTCATTAAGGTTGTTCCTGAGCAGCAGTACTGCAAGGAGGAGTGTTACCCAAGTCTAAGGCAAGAGGAACCTCCCACACATATTAAAGAGGAACCAGAGGAACAGAAGACCAGCAAGGAGCAGCATTTTCAAGAACTAGAGGGTAATAACGAGTTAACCCTTGGTTCTCCCTGTGTGAAAAGTGAATGGGATCACGAGTCTGTCAGCCACAGCTCAGCTGTTATTGGTGATCAAATTCACAGTCCACCATTGGATCCTGGAACACCATTGGAAGCTCACTCTTCTAAACTAAGTACCATGTCTAAAACAGATCACTGCAGCTTTGATTGTGGCAAAGTATTTGCTCTAAAGTCTGACCTTCACAGGCATGTGATTCTCACCAGGGAGAGACCCATTGAATGCCCCTACAACTCCACTTGTGAACTAAAGACTGTTCTTCCACTAAGTCTCAGTGGATATCCCTGCCATATTTGTGGGAAGACGTTTAAAAACAATGGGCATCTATCCCAGCATATGAGGATTCATAAACGGGAGAGGCCTTTTAGCTGCAAGGATTGTGGGAAAAGCTTTTACACCAGAGGACTGCTGAAGGTGCATGCACAGACTCATAAAGGAGAGAAACCGTTTAGCTGTGGAGACTGCGGGATAAGCTTCTACCAGAAGGGGAATCTAACCCAGCATTTACGGACTCACACAGGAGAGAAACCATTTAGCTGCGGTGAGTGCGGAAACAAATTCAGTCGAAAAACGCATCTGAACAGGCATATACTGACTCACACAGGTGTGAAAAGGCATGGCTGTTCTGTTTGTGGCAGAAGATTTGCTGAGAATGCTGACCTGCGGAAGCATGTGAATAAAGTCCACAAGGAACAAATCTTTTACCAAACAGAATGAATAAAGAAAATGAGGACATATTTTCTGTCAGAATATAGAGATAAATATGCATGATGTGAACAAAGTCTTTGTGGAAAGCACTGCCATATTCATTAATTATTCATTATTGAATTATTGATTTACTAAACCTTTTAACCATTCTCCAATTAACAAATTGAACTTTTGTGAAAAGAGAAGGGTCAGTTTATTAATACCAACAACAACAAGATAGAGCTAGCACAAGTGCTACGTCAATTGGAGACAACTTGTCTTTGCAGATGAATGCGTTTGATCCAACTTTGTATATAACTTTTGATATACATTTTGTATAATGAAAGTCAGTTGCATGGTTTAAAATGTATTGTCTTACTTCTCTGCTGACAAAGCAACTTCCTGCTTTCAGTCTCCTAAGAGGGTGGGTTGAACTTGTACAAAACAAAAAGCAGACTTCTTTTTCTAAATTCACACTGCTCGGTCAATAGTATATGTGCAATCAGGGAGGATATCAGATTAAGAATATATAATTGATAGACCAATGGTATGTTGTGTTTAGAAACTATTGAAGTATGAATTTACAAAACTGCATTTTTTGACGTCTTGGAGACACTCTCTAGATAGCACTGGGCTGGTAATAAACATGTGATCTGGTTTTTCTTTCAGATCGACATAGAAGTCAAAAAAAGTAATTTTCACACAAATTATCGTTATCTCATAAAGTTGTATCAAACACAATTTTTCTGCACAGACACCTTGTCTCTAAGTAAAGTAGCACTTAATCTAGCTCTACCCTGTTCTCCCTGAGTGAGAGAGTTGACTGATAAGTGAGAGCAAGGGCAGAGGGACAGGGTTCCCTCCAATGAAACAGACAGGCATTATTGAGTTACAATAATAAGATCAATTTGTGAAAAAAATATGATGTCCCCCCAATATCAAACTCGTTCCTACGCCCTTGAGAGTCAGACCATCAAATAAGTGATTCAAACGATTTAGGAACACAGGCAAATTATAGAATTTTGTTGGTGTTCCCAGAGAAGGTGTTGGCGTGACTGTCGGTGGACCTTTGTTCAATTCCAGGTCAGGTTGTTAGAGTCGAACATATGCTACAAAGGTGTTATCATTGGCATCAAGTCATAGGAGAGGGGTGTACATCTAGTCGCCATTGGGACTTTTGTGTACAGTGGGAACAAGGTTACCATATGCAAACCCCCAGCAATGTATTGGATTCATGTTTAATGTGTTTGCATTACTGGGCCTGAGCTTGAGTGCTGTATGGTGTGTCGTGTGCCCCCTCTGAAGTCAATACTAAGCTTACATACATTTCTCCTAAACTATATTGATATTGCCTGTCATAAAAATAGTCCAACTACGGAACAGGTAAATAGGATCTGTGAAAAGGTGTGTAATTTATGTCAAACTGCAGCAGAAAGTAGCACATTTCAGGCTAGTTTTTGAGGAAATACATGAGTTACAGATTACAATGTGCACGTGTCTTCCCCCTCCCTCATGCTGACTCACAAGCTGAGGAGTTCATGTGTTCTTTTCCGAATTCCCGTATCTTGCCTAGTCAATCCACTAGAAACAGGCTTTCCTTTAGTAAAGATGCCACAAAAACAAAGACTTCAAAAAGGCAATAAAATAAGAAGTTAAATGAGATGACAATTCTCTTTGGTGGCGAATACATTTTGTTCCATATCAGAAGTAATTACAAAAGTTTGGATATACATTGAAATTATTAAATCAGTCAGGTTAGAGTGAGTATAATATTTGGCAATAAATTAGGTTTAAGAATGATAAAATAATAATTGTTTATATAAAACATTATTGACAATACTGTAAAATTGTTAGTTTTGAAATTGTAATGTTGAAGTGATTATTATCATAATTGTTATGTTTTGGATACATGCTATTAATTAATGTTTTAAATAGTTATGAACATAGGAATATGTTTTGCAATGAAATGTGCTGATACAAAAGTTGTTACTGTCTTTTTTTTGTTTGTTTTTAGTACAAATGCCCTACATGCACATTTTCAGAAAGATAATGTGATCAAATTCTCTTGAGTCAGACCATCCATAGCGAACTGTTGTCTAAAGATCCACAAGTCGGGTTATTACAAACTCACGTGACCTAGGCTGTGAAAAGTGGCATAAGAATGCTGTGTTTTAATATCAAATGTTGGTTTCACAGCCTAGGCACAGTTTAAATAATACAGGCTAATTTTATCACTCAGATTTGCTATGTGTAATATTTCATATTCTGCAATTATATGTAGACTTGGGTAAACCTCGTAACTTCGTAATAGCAAAGGACTGAATCTCAACATCACAGAACATTATTTTCAAACGCATTCAATGATGTGAAAATATTTCGTATTCAATTGAAACAAGACAAAATTCTACACAATCTGCACCAACTTCTCCAAGAACCTCAGTGAGCTTAATAAAAGTGAGTTGACAGTGAACAAACAAAATTCTGCATTGTTTGTTATATTTGCTTTTGGCACAATTTGCATATATCAAGCTTTGTTAAACAGGCAAACCTGTACAACTATTATTATGTAACAATAATGTAAAAATAAGATTAGCTAACTATTTCATAGATGGAAGCAAGAACATTGATTATCAGTCTTTTTAAGTTTGAAAAATACATTTTGTTTTTAAATGTTGGTTTGTTTTTTCAGGAATATGTTGATCATAAGGGTTGGCATAAAGGCCAATTGGGTAAATTAAACAGACTGACGGGGTAAGAGAGACCTGTCAGAAAGATACCAAGGCAAGTTAAAGGTTAGGGCAGAGCTGCCCAACCCTTTTCCTGGAGATCTACTGTCCAGTAGGTTTTCCCTCCAACCCCAGTTGTGGGGAAACTTCTTTAGCTTTCATTTAGCTAATTATTTGAATCAGGTGTGCTAAATTAGGGTTGAAAAGAACTCACAGGATGGTAGATCTCCAGGAACAGGGTTGGGCAGCCCTGCATTTGAGATTTATTTCTATGGTCATTGTTCTATTTTTTCTCTCCATGAGCCAGTCCTAGGCAGCCTCAGTATCAGTTTGTGTTCACAGGGACACAGTGGAACACTAAGCAGACTGTTTTCCAAATTGGTCCTATACACAGTGACGTCCCAGACATTTTTCATAGGGGTGGCCAGATGGGGCCACTGAAAATCTTGGGGTGGCACAACAAAACCAAAAGCCATAATTGAATTTCAGGAACACTATTATGCTTTTGTAGTATGTTGTAGTCAAAATGAGAACTAAACAATTGCATCCTGATATACTTTGGTGTCTTATTTTACTGTAAATGTTACTAATTATGTTATGTGCATAGACTTATACCGGTACAGTTACCATTTTGAGTTCCACAACAAATCCTTTTAATGTGTTATGTATCTACATTGACATGCGTTAGGCGATTGATTGTACTTCAAATAGGCTAGTTGTCTTTTTCCTTAATAAGAAAACTATACAGCTTTAATTGGTGTTTTGCAGACAGTTTAAATCTCAGATTAATTTTATTTTTACAGTTGTGGATGTTTGTATTTTATATTTCTGTTTTTTGTTTTTATGTTTTTATTGTTGCAATACAGGGCTCAGCTGTAAAAGTGACATGGGTTTAAAAATAGTGGCTACTTTCTCCTTAATCTCACATTTCCTTCTGCAGTAAAGTGTCCATTCCAAGTGTGAGGCAGTCATATTTGGGTCCCATATTGTAGACAAAATTGGTTATTTGTTGTATGTTAGAAAAAGCTGTGCTTTTGCCCTGAAAATGAAAAGTACATAGTTGATGGTGTTTGAACTTGAACTAAAAACATCCATGAAATCCTACCTAAGAAGCATACCATCCAACCTACCTAAGAAGCATACCATCCAAAGTTAGTTTTATTTAATGTTTGTCTCCCTGGCACAACTGAAGCATTCCTTCAAAACACTGATGAAATGAAGGTAATGCACCTTGAATTTAAATACTTTAATCAATCCATTCTGTGAAATAATGTGTCATTCAGTCATCCACAAAGGCAGGGAGACAAGGCAACATGTATGCTCTACAGCTATTTGCAAATAAGTTCTAGCCATTCATTAACAGGTCTAGCCATTCATGAACAGGTATAGCTTTTCAGTAACTGGTCTACCCATTCATTAACACAGGTCTAGCCATTCATGAACAGGTTTAGCCATTTATTAACAGGTCTAGCTTTTCATTAACTGGTCTAGCCGTTCATTAACACAGGTCTAGCCGTTCATGAACAGGTCTAGCCGTTCATGAACACGTCTAGCCGTTCATGAACAGGTCTAGCCGTTCATGAACAGGTCTAGCCATTCATGAACAGGTCTAGCCGTTCATGAACAGGTCTAGCTGTTCAGGATCAGGTCTTGTCGTTCATTAACAGGTCTAGCCATTCATTACCAGGTCTAGCCATTCATTAACATGGTCTAGCCATTCATTAACAGTCTCCCCCTTAGAAATTGACATTGAAAGTTCATTATAACCGGGGCCAAAAGGGGAACAAAAGTATTCACTGGAAGTTGTACTTGCTTTACTGCCTTTTTTTAAGAGTTGTGTCTGGAAATTAGCATGTATGTATGGACCATTGTTTCATATGGACCACTGCAAAAAAAGAAAATAGCTTTACCATAATTTACTGTATCGTGTTTTTTCTTTTATGGCAGAAGAAGAGTTATTCTAAAGCACAGCAACAGAATAATACTGGGGTCCCAATCATGAAAGCAATCTTAAAGCAGACATTGAAGGTGATTTTATGTTTTAGGCAAGTCTGAATTCATATTTACTGTTACTCTCTTTAGACATTCATTTTTGTCAAATACGTATTTCCAGAGTACTCTGAAAAATGCGGAGATGATAACAATGCGGATGACGAAGATGATGGGTTTTCAGACAATGACGATAACAAGGGCCATGAACACAGACAAAAAAGCTGTGGTTCTCTACCAGTGCCCCCTTGATGGTTGGTATTTCTACATAAAAAATAAAAATGTGTCCCAACATATTACTCTTCACTAAAATGTATGACTTTTTAAGTTAATTGTGTGAGTTAATATCTGAAGGTAGAAGTGCTAATCTATGAGCAGGTCTCCCTCCTTATGTTATCTATTACGATGGAGTAGGTAGTTGAAAATCTACTCCTAAACCATTTTAGTAATAGTGCTTGAGGCAAATTGCTGAAGGGAAGTTTCTGTTCACCTCCTTTTAAGGGGTTGATTTCTTTAAATGAGTGCATAGCGTTTGGTTGAGCTGATCTCTTATCAGAGCTCTTTGAAAAACAAACTAAACTAAAAGGACTCATAGGCTTGGTGATGAGCTGTCAGTTCTGGCAATGGGATTAAGTAATTCCTCTCACCAGGGCAGCTGACGGGGGGGGAAAACTGGGTATGTTGTCCTGTTGTGTTTTTGCACAGTAATTTTCTTTAGCAGGGGGCCCAAAATGTGGAGTTTGTCCCGGGCCCACAGATTCCTGTCAGCAGCCCTGCCTCTCACTGTGATCTATAGAATCCAAGCAGCAGCTGCTCAAGTTTTTCCACCACCAGCCATCTTCCACTAGAGGGAGCTACTGCATTAGGCCTCAGTGCCCAGTAGCTCCTACACCATCAATGGAGGGAGTGGCAGGTATGTTGCTCAACATAGTACTGTACTTCATTGCAATGCCACTGGTCTTAGCCCATAGATATATGAAATACTGGTTCCATTTTGACCAGTTGTTATAACATATTAGATCCTGTTTCGACCTTAATATGTTGTATATTCCAGATATTCCAAGTTATTGCGATGGGTTGATATGATGTACATGGTCCTGATTGTCTGTTGGTGGTTCTTGAAGGCTATTGATTATTTTCAATGTGATGTTTGATTATTTTACTCTGTTGTCTAATTGTTTCAAAAAACATGATTTCACGTTTAAACAACGATGGGTGAGTCTGACACATTTAAACAATGTGTACCATTTGTTCATATGGACTGACAGCCTATGGAGACAAATGCATCCTGAATAGTGAAGATGTTTGTCTTTTCTTTGTTTCCTTCCGGTTTGGTTTGACCTCCAGGAGAAAGGGTTTCTAGCACACCCATGATGACAGAGCAAGAAGCCAATACCAGGTCAGTAAAGAAGCCACGAGCAGCCATTTTGATTCATCAAGTTGACATACAGTGGGTGAAATAAGTATTGAACACGTCACCATTTTTCTCAGTAAATATATTTCCAGAGGTGCTATTGACATGAAATTGTCCCCAGATGTTGGTAACAACCCAAGTAATCCATACATACAAAGAAACCAAAACCAATACGTTCAGAAATTAAGTTATGTGTAATAATGTGAAATGACACAGGGAAAAAGTATTGAACGCACTTACTAATATTCATTTAATACTTTGAACAAAAGCATTTGTTGGTAATAACAGCTTTACGATGCCTCCTGTATGGAGAAACTATTTGCATGCATTGCTCTGGTGTGATTTTGGCCCATTCCTCCACACAAACAGTCTTCAAATCTTGTACATTTTACATACTTATGTACATTTATTTTTTATAAATTAGCTAAGATTTCAAACACTTCTTTCACATTGTCAGTATGGGGTATTGTTTGTAGAATTCTGAGGGAAATAATGAATTTCATCCATTTCGAAATAAGGGTGAAGAGGTGTAAGAAAAAGTGAAGTGCTGTGAAGACTTTCCAGATGCACTGTATACATGTCCCTCATACAGCACACTGAAGTATAATAATCACTGGTGTGTTTATTTCAGTCTATATGCATGTCCCTTATACAGCACACTAAGGTATAATAATCACTAGTGTGTTTAATTCAGTCTATATACATGTCCCTTATACAGCACACTGAGGTATAATAATCACTAGTGTGTTTAATTCAGTCTATATACATGTCCCTTATACAGCACACTGAGGTATAATAATCACTATTGTGTTTAATTCAGTCTATATGCATGTCCCTTATACAGCACACTGAGGTATAATAATCACTAATGTGTTTAATTCAGTCTATATACATGTCCCTTATACAGCACACTGAGGTATAATAATCACTAGTGTGTTTAATTCAGTCTATATGCATGTCCCTTATACAGCACACTGAGGTATAATAATCACTAGTGTGTTTAATTCAGTCTATATGCATGTCCCTTATACAGCACACTGAGGTATAATAATCACTAGTGTGTTTAATTCAGTCTATATACATGTCCCTTATACATCACACTGAGGTATAATAATCACTAGTGTGTTTAATTCAGTCTATATACATGTCCCTCATACAGCACACTGAGGTATAATAATCACTAGTGTGTTAAATTCAGTCTATATACATGTCACCGGTTCGCTCCAGCTGTCAAAATACAAAGGTAAAGCATTTCAGCCACTGTCCTTTCCTACAGTGTAACGACCAGCTGAGACTTTAGTTTGTCGTGGCAGAAGACTATTATGAAATTAGTGTTGATTTATGTATAAATGGACTATAATTATTTCTGTTTGACTGAGTATTTGAGTGGGTTAATAATAGATTTTAATTTCTTAAAAAGTACAAAGTACTGTAGTTTTGAGTTCATGAAAGTATGGAACATTTGCACCACCTTCTGGACATTTGGGGGTATTGTACTATAGCTCTGTATGAAAATAGTAGAAGGTTTAGGTTTAATTACTCGATTGCATACAGCTGGTGTTTATTGGTTGACTTTATAGACTCAGGTGTCCAGAGGGTGGCTGCGGTTCATTGTTTAAGTTTCGACTCCTGTTTCATGTTGTGAGATTTCTCTGGGTAGTACCATCTGCATTGACATTTGTTGTATCTACCACTATTGTGTCTTCCCCACGTTACGGGTCATAGGTACAGTAGTTATATTTGTATGGTGGAGTCAGGCATACGTAATGTATTTTAGATGCATCTACGCCGCGATAAGAGCGTAGTTTCTATAATGTGCCTTCGTCGTGCAACTCATGTACCAATGACAACATAAAAAAAACAGAGAGAATATCTTCTATTGTTTGGTCTCCCTTCCTCCACCTCGCCAACTACAGTGCCACAACACCTGCCCCTTTATACACACGGAGACTTAACATTTGTTTGGACTGCATATCAAACCCTTTCTGGCTGTACCTGCAGCTCCATCGTTTCCACGCTGCTGGCTCTGGAGGGCTTGGACAACTGAGGAGAGGTGGTGGTGACCGGAGCCACCAACTGACTCCATCGACGCTGCTCTCAGGCAACCCAGTAGCTTTGACAGGGAGCTTCTCTTTGGTCTGCTCGATCGCGCGATAACTTAAACCTAACTTTAGTCAATTTGTATGTACAGCTTAAATGTTCATCCAATTCTACAGATATGGAGAACTTATCCGGCAATCAGGGTTGTGTGGACATTCAACAGGTTCATGTGTGAATCTATTTAGCCGACATATTTAGCCGACATTCACTGCTTCATTTATTTACTTACCGTTCCTTTCTGTCTCCAAATTTAGTCCTGGAAAGACATCCTAAAGATCCACTCCAGACAGTGGAATCCTGCACCGTCTGAGACATTCCTGGAAGTGCTGGCTGTTTAATATGTTGGTATTTGAGTAAAGTATCCAAAATCAACTTTTAGTACCTATTTAGCTAGTCATTTAGTAGTATTTAGTATTTAGTAGTAACTTATCCAGAGCGTTGTACAGTAAGTGGATACATTTTAAGATAGCTTAATTAATTTAATTAATTTGCTAGTGGCTGCTTAACAGCTTTGGAGCCAAGGCTAGGTCACTGGTAGAGTAAATCATGGATAGATTTCAGTGGATGCAGTCTCTTGATGACATGTTTCCTGTGGTCAGATGTGACAGATCACATTCTGGAGGATGACCTCCTGTACAGTGCAGATGAGGGGAACTCATCCAGTGATTCCATCTCCAAACAGAGCCGCACCAAAGGGAGCTTCCTCCATTTTGAATGGTAAGATGTAGCCAACCTAGAAGACCCAATTTGGCTTTAAACTGCCTGTTCTCATTGTTTATCTTCATAATCCAATCTTTGCATCTCCATTCAATTCACTTCTCCACTCTCACCTCTGTTCCAGTAGTACAACTAGCCATTCCACCACATACTGGACCATAGCTCCCACCTGTCCCTCACCGTGCTCCACACCCTGGAGAAGTTCACCATGAATGTACACCCTCAGTATGGCCGTGATGTTTGGAGTCAGCGCCACCTCGCCTAGAGGAAACCTGTGCTCAGGTACTGCCTGGATCCAGACGTAGTGCAGAGAAAGATGGTCCTGATGTTCACTTCCATGTTGATAGGATAACTCCAAGAGCAATATTAGTTGAATTACTCAAATACAGTAAGGTTGTAGTTCATAGGTCCTAGTTTATATCCTTAACACCTTGCTAGATTGCTGATTCACACTGTCAATGACCCGACATCCCTGTTAGTTCTGCCTGTCCCAGGTGTTCTGTGAGGCCAAGTGGACCTCCCCAGACTCCTGTACATCCCTTGTGTCACGCAGTGGTGGGACACCTTCAAGCCTGCCCTGAAGGCCACATTCCTCAGCCTGCTGGAAGACATCCTCTCCTTTTACCCCATCCTGCTGCTGGCTACCAGCAACATAGCTCACTGCCACCCGGCCAACCAGGTAGGATGAACCGCTCCCCCACATTGCATCACAATTGTAGGGTAGCAGTATTGTAGAGAAGTGATACCTGTCTGGTATGGTTTGTTTGAGACACTAAGCTGTCTATTGTAACTATTTAACAATGTGTACCTCTCAGATCCAGACACTGTGGAGTACAGAGAGATACATTATATCCAAATCCCTACCCAGCAGGAGAGAACAAAGTTCTGAAGAGCACATTGTTAAACCAGGCTGTCTAGGCACCAGCCTCCAAGAATAAAGCCTGTAAATAATACATATTTAAATACAATTCACTGGCTGGTTGTGTCCAATCTTCATTGGAACCCTCCTTCTTTACCCCCTTTTACCCCTCAGTCATGCCATGGAGATGCTCCCCCTCGCCCCTCTTCCTCACCAGCAGATGACTGAGATGGAACGTCTGCTTCTGGAGGAGCAGGAAGAGAAGAAGTACAGTAATCGCAGCCAGATAATGGAGAGAGGTGCATACAGTGAAACTGACAACTCCCATACAATGATTTAAAGCCACAACAGGTGGATTCATCTCCAAGGCCAACTCCTCAGCGTACTGAATTGTTTGTCTCTGCAAAAGATAAGTGCTCCCTAACAAAGATTTAGACAGATTTGGGAACAATATTTGAGAGAAATAGGCCTTTTGTGTACATAGAAAAGGCTTAGATCTTTGAGTTCAGCTCATGATAAATGGGGGCAAAAACAATTGTAAAGTTTATATTTTTGTTCAGTGTAGATGACAGCCAGACAGGGATATGAAGACGACAACAAGATGGGGTGGGGTAAATGTAGACATGCAGTGTTGCAGTCCACTAGTAAAATATTTTTCTACGCTAAACTATCAATATTTAACTATAGGCTGTATTATTACAATCTCATTGTCATTGAGATTGTAATAATCACACTTAAATCACACTTAAATCACGTAGTCAGAGGGTTGCCAGTTCGATTCCCCACTGAGCCAAATGTTGTTGTGTCCTTGGGCAAGACACTTTACCCTAATTGCTCCCAGGTCGTTGCTGTAAATAAGAAATTGTTCTTAGTCAACTTACCTGGTTAAATAAAGGTTAAATTAAAAAAAAAATGTAATTGAGCTGTGGTCCTTTGACGGGAGGACTGCCTTTCAGACACATTGGGGCATATTCCATGTAATTAAGATTCTGTTGAACTGGATTATTGTCAAAATAACTGACTAACAGCTGACCTGCTAAACAACTTGTGAGTGGTGTTGTGACTGCCATCTTATCATTGACCTTTATTATATTCCTACCAGGTTCCTGACTATACTACAGTGATCAAGCATCCTATGCACTTCTGCACCATACTCACTAAGATCAACCTCCACAAGTACGTGACTGCAAGGGAGTTTTTCCATGATGTGGACCTGATCTGGAAGAACACCCTGGAGTACAACTCTACTGGTATATATTCACAATCATTTCCATCACTTTAAATACTGAGAGCAAATGTTGGTCTTTTCCTAAACCTAAATGTAATGCTAGGCTGGTTCCATTTCTGTTGTCTTGTCAAAGACGATGAGATAGATCTGTGGCCAGGCTAACCCTAATCCACTAGAAATATATACTCACCATTAGGTACATCTTGTTAGTACCGGGTTGAAACTTCTTTTGCCTTTAGAACTTCCTTCATTCTTTGTGGCATAGATTCAACAAGGTGCTGGAAACATTCCTCTGAGATTTTGGTCCATATTGACATTATTGCATCATGCATTTGCTGTGGTGGCCATTTGAGTACAGTGAACTCATCGTAATGTTCAAGAAACCAGTTTCAGATGATGTGAACTTTGCAAACTGGCGTATTATCTTGATGGAAGTAGCCATTAAACGATGGGTACACTGTTGTCAAAGTGTGACCATGAAGTATTCCTCGCACCTTACACCACCACCAGCATGAATCATTGACACAAGGCAGGATGGATCCATGCTTCCATGTTGTTTATGCTAAATTCTGACCCTACCAACTGAATGGTGCAGCAGAAATTGAGGCTCATCAGACCAGGCAATGTTTTACCAATCTTTTATTGTCCATTTTTGGTGTGCCCGTGCAAATTGTAGCCTCAGACTTTTGTTCTTAGCTGACAGGAGTGGCACCCGGTGTGGTCTTCTGCTGCTGTAGCAAATGTGCTTCAAGGTTCAACATGTTGTGCATTCAGAGATGCTCTTCTGCAGACCTTGGTTGTAATGAGTGGTTATTTGAGTTCAATTAACCAAATTTATTTAAAAAGCCCTTTTTACAACAGCAGTTGTCACAAAGTGCTTTGACAGACACGCGGCCCGAGACCCCCAAGAGCAAGCAACATTACAGTTACTGTTGCCTTTCTGTCGGCTCGAACCAGTCTGGCCGTTCTCCTCTGACCTCTACAAGGCATTTCTGCCCAGAGAACTGCCACTCACTGGATATATTGTCTTTTTCGGACCGTTCTCACCAAACTCTAGAGATGGTTTTGTGGGAAAATCTCAGTAGATCAGCACTCAATGAAATATTCAAACCAGCCCGTCTGGCACCAACAACCATGCCATGTTCAAAGACACTTAAATCACCTTTCTACCTTATTCTGATGTTTGGTTTGAACTTCAGCAGATTATATTGACCATGTTTACATGCCTAAATGCCTTGATTTGCTGGCACGTGATAGGATTCATTAAAAATCCTAAATGTGATTTTCTGGATTTGTTTTCTCATTTTGTCTCTCATAGTTGAAGTGTACCTATGATGAAAATTACAGGGCTCTCTCATCTTTTTAAGTGGGAGAACTTGCACAATTGGTGGCTGACTAAATACTGTTTTGCCCCACTGTAACTCTGTTTATACTTGCACCTTTTTGCCTTATCTTGGCCAGGTCGCCGTTTTAAATGAGAAACAGTTCTCAACGTGCCCACCTGGTTAACTAAAGGTTAAATAAAATATAAAAAAATGACATTGGCCAGTGACAGTGGATTCCCTGATTGCATTCAAGGCTGATATCCTGGACCTGCAAGTCTTACCACTACAACTGTTTATTGACTGATTGATATATTGGTAGTTTATTTTCTTGCAGAAATTAACCAGACCCAGTGAACTATCAAAAGATTGCTCGTAAATAAAAAATTAACATCCGTAGTATTGATATTAGTAAGTAAGGACAGGCGTGACAAATGTGCAATGACGGATAGAGAGTGAAAGAACCAAGGATCATTACAGGAACAGAAGTAGGTGTGGCCAAATTGAGAGGAGGAGCAGAAAAAGGAGAATGTAGGATCAGTTGATATGAGTGGACCAATCAGAAGACCACAACAGACAGTAAGAAAATCACAAGAGTAAGCCAGGGCTGAAATGGAGAGCTAGGGACGAGAACATCGTGGATACAAAGAACACTGTCTGTCTTTCATGCTTCATCTTGTTAAATTACCCTCTTGTCATTATTTCAACACTTTCTTCACTGTAACCCATGAGTAGAAACGGTTCAGAAAATGCAAATGGAGCTCCGACAAAAGAAACCAATGTCTTATTTTCCTTTCAATGAGAAGATTACAAGCTCAATGGAAGAAGAAGTGTGACAGAATAGAGGAGACTGAAGGAAAACAAACTCGAACTCTCTGAGAATATTCTGGAGAACGTCTGTGGAGAGGTTCCCCTAGGGACGACCATTAACCCTTTGGAGGATGTAGAAGCCTGCAACACAAAGCT
This sequence comes from Umbra pygmaea, assembly GCA_016801145.1. Lineage (NCBI taxonomy): Eukaryota > Metazoa > Chordata > Actinopteri > Esociformes > Umbridae > Umbra > Umbra pygmaea. Next base: position 23,436 of record JACXGM010004039.1, on the reverse strand, counting down.
ACCCAGTACCGCCACCTGATCCTCAACAGAGACTGGGACTAGCAGGTTTTTATAGACCCCTTAGAGGACGCAGGTCCAAATGTGGGTCTAATCCGTGTAGTGGTCGCAGTCAATGGAGACCTCCACCATCCAACCAAGGGACCCCACCTAGCCAGCAACACATCCCCTTAAGAATTGTGATGGAGCATTAAATCAGTTCAAGGGATCATGTTTAATCAGTTAACATCCCAAAGTTGAAGCTGTTTTGTAGGCTAAAGTTCCTCCTAGCTGATGTGCAGACTGATCAACAGTTCATGAAAACATTTTGTTGCAGTTATTGCGGCATAATTGGGTCACACCAGATATTAAAAACAAAGGCTCACATACTTTGCCACTCTACAGCACTTTCCAAATTATTATGCAAATTTTACACTGATTTACCTAAATAGTCGATGCAAATGATGGTCTGTATCATTTTTAAGTCATCAACCTTTAGGGTAAATGTCGAATTTCATTGAACACAATGAAACACATCCAATGAAAACTGTTTTCTTTTCAAAAATAAAAACCTCAAAATGCACTGCACAACCGAGTTTCAAAACATTTTACAGGTCGTAATGAACTGAAAATTGTCATTTGTTGAATTTGCAGCATTAGGAGGTAAATCCATACCTGAAATCAAAAGTTATTTCATTCAAATACATCTTAACAGGGCAAGTTACATGTTAACATAGGACCCCTTCTTTGATATCACCTTCACAATTATTGAACTTGTGAGTTTATGGAGTGTCTGCTTGAATTTCTTGCAGGATGTCAGAATAGCTTCCCAGAGCTGCTGTTTTGATACGAACTTCCTCCCAGCTTCATAGAACTTTTACTTGAGGGTGCTCCAAAGGTTCTCAATCGGGTTGAGGTCAGGGGAGGATGGGGGCCACACCATGAGTTTCTCTCCTTTTATGCCCATAGCAGCCAATGCAAATTCTTTGCATTATGTGATGGTGCATTGTCATGCATGAAGAGGATTTTGCTACGGAAGGCATGGTTCTTTTTGTACCATGAAAGAAAGTGGTCAGTTAGAAACTCTATACTTTGCCAAGGTCATTTACACACCTTTAGGGACCCTAAAGGGGCCTACAAGCTCTCTCCCTATGATTCTGGCTGAAAACATGACTCCACCACCTCCTTGCTTACATCACAGCCTTATTAGGACATGGTGGCCATCCACCAACCATCCACTACTCCATCCATCTGGACCATCCAGGGTTGCACGGCACTCATCAGTAGACAAGACTGCTTGAAAATTAGTCTTCATGTATTTCTGGGCCCACTGCAACCGTTTCTGCTTGTGAGCATTGGTTAGGGGTGGCCAAATAGTAGCTTTATGCACAAATGCAAGCCTCTGGAGGATCCTTCACCTTGAGATTCGCAAGACTCCAGAGGCACCAGCAGCTTCAAATACCTGTTTGCTGCTTTGTTATGGCATTTTAGCTGCTCTCTTAATCAAATTAATTTGTCTGGCAGTAACTTTCCTCATTATGCCTTTATCTGCACAAACCCGTCTGTGATCTGAATCAGCCACAGATCTCTTCACAGTACGATGATCACGCTTAAGTTTTCGTGAAATATCTAATGTTTTCATACCTTGTCCAAGGCATTGCACTATTTGACACTTTTCCGCAGCAGAGAGATCCTTATTCTTTCCCATATTACTTGAAACCTGTGGCCTGCTTAATAATGTGGAACATCCTTCTTAAGTAGTTTTCCTTTAATTGGGCTCACCTGGCAAACTACTTATCACAGGTGTCTGAGATTGATTTCAGTGATCCAAAGAGCCCGCAGACACAATACCATCCATGAGTTTGATTGAAAAACAAAAGGATTAATGTTTATGACACGTAATTTCTATTTGCATAATAATTTGTAAAACGTGTATATGTAATAATGGATCATTTTACTCAATAAATAAATTACCAAGTATAGTTGTTTTTCCTCTGTTTGTTTATGGTGATATTCATGCAGAAATATATAACTTTTTAAAGGATTCACAAACTTTCAAACACCACTGTACATAAATAGTGCAAATGATTGTAATTGTGTTCTCTGTGCTTTGTTTTAGACATTTCAAAGATACACTGTTCAGTTTTGGATTGGATAATATTACCGGGTAGAATGCTAACTGGCATGTTAACCACAGAAAGGCGTGTGACTTGTGCTACCAGAGCTCTGGTGCAGCAGCAGAAGATGATCCAAGTTAACAAGTCCCTGTGGAGATCATGAACAAGAAGACCTCAAAGTTGGTTGTCAACCACGAAAACCTCAAGGTCATTGTCTGACTAGTCTTATGGGTTTTTCCTCTACACACCACTACTAGTACTACCAGAAAGTTGTGGAACTAAAAATATTGTCAATAAAACAATTTGGAATGTGGTCATTTCTAATCAGCCCAACATTTACTGTATACATTATATTCATCCTACGAATTGGTGTATAATTCATTGTTCAGGAATCACTCAAAAGAGCTGTGTCTAAGCCAAAAGGACTATGAGTTGTGCCAGAGCATCTATAGACACCGCAATGACAATGAGACAGAGCTCATGCAGGTACGACCTTGCACTCTTGACATTTGTAGTAGGAATTGCATTAATGAGTGGTAAAAAAGAAAATACGACTGAGTGGAGAATATTGTCATTTGAAATATTAATACTGTACATATGAATATACATACAAATTATTAAAATGTACATTAAATGTATTTCATTATAGATAATGAAACAAGAAATTGACAACTTAACCTAACTTCTTGGACTGAAATTTATCTGTATTTTAATAAAATATTATTAACTTCAAGATTATTTTCTATATATATATATGAAAAACATGTATTTTATGAGTCATCTATAAATACCATAAGAACGGTTTCAACAGACTAATACAACTATACTTTTTGTTCTGTAATATTTGTCACAACATACACTTTCCTTATTTATAGATGACTCATAGGCCACGATGACACTTTTGATTTGGACTTTTACTATTGAAAACTAAAAACATTTTTGTATATGCAGTACTGTATTTATATCTTATGTTGACCCTTAGTTTGAGGTAATGACATACTGTATATGATCTCTTAATACACTTTGTTGTTTACGAAAAATATGTAATTACTTGTAAATTTAATTACTAACATCAAATTTCATATTATTAAAGTATTATTAAAGTATTTACATCAATAATGGACTATAGGATATTCCAAAAGTTAGTCAAATTCTTTTTAGAAGTGCGCTCAATCAGAGTGAGAGGAAGCCTCAACGTCCGTTATTTTTTTGCCTCTACAGTAAACATTCTAATTTGAAGTTAACTTGAAGTTAATACTATACACAATCTCTCATACAGCAGTGAGCTACGTTTATTATAATTTCAAAGATAATAATTTTCTTGAAATTATAATAATAATTTTCTTAAATAACGAACATTGCTACAACTATTTAGCATACAAGTCGCTTGACGATGACGCAATGACGTAAAACGTCTGACGTTCTACTTCGGTGGACCTAAAAATGATTAACGTTAGATTTGATGAGCAGCTATCAGTGCCTACATCCAGGCCTTTTTAAGTGCACAAACAAACCAAGCAAGGGGACGTTTTGTAGGCAACGGGAAAGGTAGTTAAACCAACCGAAGGTTACGCATTTTCTATTCTACTCTGCGTCTATGTAACAACAGATGGACTCGCTGAGCCTGTGTGCCACTGCCGGAGTCTACAGAGCATTTAGGGAGGGAACGACTGGGCAAAAGCGGAAGACAGCGCATCAACAGTCAGATATGTTTGGAAGCTAACTGGTTGTTGCAAGATGCTTGTAAGCGACAGTTCGGGTAGGTACTAATATTAACACAATGCGAAGTTAATCATACACGTAGGTTATCGCTTCACTTAATAAGAGCTGAACATCCTTCCCCACTTTTTGTGATTTACTCCCATCCCCCAAGACAGCAAGATAATGTATACTCGTGACAGAGGCACAAGGGAACAACTGAACTGACAGATGAAATGTATTTTGCATTTTGATTGACAACTTGGTAAACAAACTGTTATTGATCAGACGTATGATGTCGCAGAAGCATTAACTATACTAAATCTAATTAACCAAAATATATTTTGCTCTACTTAAACCTTGTCGGACAAAAATATATACAGTATTTTTAGACATTTTCCGGGTGATTATTTGCAGTGATTATAGGTCATCATTGTTGCGCCCGTAGTTAAACGGTAGTGGGGGGGAAAGTGTTTGACTTGCTAATGTATGCCTTTTAGTAAAATTACACTTTTGCAATGGCTCACCGCGCAGACAACGTCGGTTAATGTGCCTTGCAGCAGATTACCCACTTCTCTTTTGTAGATAGAAATACATGTGTATGTCAATTTATGATTTCTTCTAATACATGCACTTAATATGAACCTATTGTCTCTTCCAGGATTTAAGGATAGGTACGAAATGCAAGTTTGAACACTGGAAGTATCTGCATGGAACCACACGTTCTAAAGTTTTAGATAAACCAGAAAACAATTAAACAGCTTCTGTATTTTGGACATAATGGCGAGCAGAAGAAAATCCACTACGCCTTGCATGGTGGCACCTGTTGAAACAGCCGACTCAGACCCTGACATGGAGGTTGTTACAGAGCAAGATGAAGAAGCTGAAGGAGAGGCTGCAAACTGCTCAGTGGAACAAATAACCGAAACCAAGACTAATGAGGATGACACAGCGGCCATGGACCACTTCATTAAAACCATGGACTCGAGTATGGCAGAAGGAGGTTATGAGTGCAAGTACTGCAGCTTTCAGACTTCTCAGCTCAATATGTTTACCTTGCATGTGGACACTGAGCACCCAAATATAGTCCTGAACTCATCCTATGTGTGTGTTGAATGTGACTTTCACACCAAGAGGTATGATGCATTGTTGGAGCATAATACGCGCTACCACCCTGGAGAGGACAGTTTCACCAGGACTATGGTAAAGCGCAACAATCAAACTCTCTTTGAGCAGAGAGTCAATGACTTGACCTTTGATGGCAGTTTTGTCAAAGTCGAGGAGGATGAGGACACATCTTGTAAGGGCATTGCTCTAAGTAAGACACCCATCATGAAGGTTAAGAGTAAAGTGGAGGCCAAGAAGTTTCCAGGGCCACACCAAGTGGCAGACTTGAGTGCAATTAAAGTAGAGAGTGACGGGGAAGACGAGACGTCACTGGCCCTGCCTACTGTCACCCCCAATGTTATTGCCATGTCAACCCCTCTGACAGTTCAGCCTGTCCAGCAAAGCATAATGGTCAACAGTCCAAACATGCTCCAAATAAAAACAACAAATGCCACGACAATGCTCCCTCCAGGGACACTGGCTCAAGTTCTTTCTGCTTTGCAGAATCAGCAAGCCTCACAGACTCAGCTCCTCATACCGGTCAGTAGTATTCCCACGTATAACGCAGCCATGGACAATAATGTTCTGCTGGTAAGTGCCTACAACAGGTTCCCTTACCCTTCTGTGTCAGAGATAATGGGGCTAGCAGCCCAAACCAAGTTCACAGAAGAGCAGATAAAGGTGTGGTTCTCTGCCCAGCGGCTGAAGCATGGTGTCAGCTGGACTCCGGAGGAGGTGGAGGAAGCCAGGAGGAAGAAGTTCAATGGCTCAGTGCAAACGGTACCGCAGACCATCACTGTCATCCCAGCTAATTTTGCTACAGCAGCAAATGGACTGCAGTCCATCTTTCAGACCTGTCAGATTGTAGGGCAGCCAGGGATGGTTTTGACTCAGGTTGGAGGTGGTGGCAATGCTGTACCTGTGGCCTCACCCATCACGTTGACTGTAGCTGGGGTCCCTAATCCCAGAACCAATGCCAGTAAGGCGCCAGAAACTTCCACCTCTGAGACTGCTTCTCCACTCAGTCCAGATCCTCTTGGAGCACGACCCAAGAAATCCAAGGAGCAGCTAGCTGAGCTCAAGGCCAGTTATCTGCGGAGACAGTTTGCCACCGAGGCAGAAATCTCTCGGCTGATGAAGGTCACTAACCTCACCAAAAGAGCAATAAAGAAGTGGTTCAGTGACACCCGCTACAACCAACGCAACTCAAAGGACCACCAGGGCGTTGCCTTAAACGACATTTTGGTCAGCGCCAACAGCAACGACGGCAGCAGCGGTACAGCCATTGTGATCGACTCCAGCGATGAAGCCAGTGACTCCTCCCCCACAACCCAAGGGCCTATCTATGATCCTCGAATCAAATTCCGCCATGCATTTCCTGACTTCACACCTCAGAAGTTCAAGGAAAAGACTCAGGAGCAGCTATTGCTTTTGGAGGCAAGCTACCAGAAGTCTGAGAAGCCCAGTGATGAGGAGTTGAGTAGGCTGAGAATGGAGACTAAACTGACTAGGAGAGAGGTGGATGCTTGGTTCTCTGAGAGGAGAAAATCTCCAGCGGACTCTGATGGAACAGAAGAGCCAAAGAGTGAACGGGTCAAAGCGCCTTCCTCTGGGCAAGAGGCTCAGACTCCGCCCAGCGGCCGGAAGATAATGAAGAAAACTCCAGAGCAGCTCCATGTCCTGAAAAGCGCCTTTGTTCGTACCCAGTGGCCCTCTGCTGAAGAGTATGATAAGATGGCAGAGGAGACTGGGTTACCCCGAACCTATATTGTTAACTGGTTTGGAGACACCCGGTATGCCTGCAAGAACAGCAACCTGAAGTGGTACTACTTGTACCAGAGTGGAAAAGTTGACGAAAATATGAACGGAGGTGGACTTAAGAAGAAGCCGCGGAAGCGATTTCGAGGTTGGTCTCGAAGGACAAGGCGGCCATACCCCTGCAAACAAACGCCCCCTACCGTAAAAGTCAAAACGGGTAAAGATATTTTAAAGGAGCACTACCTCAAGAATAAGGTCTTAAATGAGAAAGATTTGGATGAGCTGGTGGCGAAGTCCAGTATGAGTTATGAGCAGGTGCGCGATTGGTTTGCGGAAATTAGCCGGAGGGAAGAAAATGGCTTGGACCTTTTCAGTGATGTTGAAAAGGAAATGCATGTTGATAGTGAGGGAGAGATGGACGCGAAGGAGCAAGGGACAGACGTCGCTAATGAAGAAATCGAAAATGATGATGACGATGACGACAACCGTGACGACAGTGAAAATAAGAACAATGATAAAGTTGAACCCAATGAGAGTGAAACCAGAGAAGAGCCTCAATGTATCAAGCAATCACATACAGAAGCAGAGAAACAGTGACGGATGGTCAAGGTGAGTAATTAGCGATTAGCTGGGTAGAATGAGCTCATGTATGTATGATACAGTATGATGAAACCATTCCTAATTGTAAATTTGCATTTATTCCTTGTGTTTTGTGAAGGATGTTTAATATGCTGTGGCCATACTTGCGAACATAAAATGATTCAGTTTAAGCATTACTCAAAGTTGTCTGTTTAGTTGTATGTGATGAAATCCTACATTTAGTTCACTTTCCCTTCTTAGGCATTGCATGCAACAAAACAACAGTTTCATTGTGTTATTATTGAGCGACAGCTTACAATAACATTTGTGTTGCATTGCTGATGTAAAACACCTATGCAGGCATTGTACAATCGTTTAGGTGAAAGCAATGCCTTGGCATATTAACAAACTTTTTGCCCTTTGATATGATTAGCAGCTGTTCATGTTTCCTAACTTAACATAGCCAACCTCATTCCATTAACATGTTCTGATCCTTCTCTCGCGCCACATTATCGTGGCAGATTGTTAACAGGGCTCTAATTGTACATTTTGTGTATCTCAAATTTGTTTTAGTGGTTTAAAAAATGTGGTATTTATCTGTTTTAAAATTTTAGATTAACAAGGAATTGTATAAAGCACCTATTTGCAGACAGACTGCTATTGCCTAGTAACCATGTTGCATAGGCTATTACATTGGCATAAATACAAATGTGAAGGACACAAATATATATCAATATATACAGAGCAAAGTATCACATTTAGATGTTTAAACTCTTAATTATGTTTTTCAAAATTCTAATTATGTGTTTATTATGTGTTCTGTATGTTTACTGTCTTAGTAGATCAAACCACCAACTAGTGACACCCGAAAAAGGGTTAAATGACCACAAATTGACAATCTAGAAAATGTACATTTTTATTATCATACTATAACCTACTTGCCTTGTTAAAATTTAGTGACACCTTGTGGCGGTTTGTGTGCCTGTGAGCTCATACAAATTAGAAGTCTAGAAAGTGCATTCCTTTAGGTCGGTATGGTTTTTGTTCTAACCTGACTGGTTGAGAGAAAAAAATGCAATGATTATGCATACTGGGAATATTAAAAGTGTACACATAATTAGTGAAAATACAGCTTTTTTTGTAAAGCCAAAAATCTGTACAAATGATATCAGACATTTAAAAAAACGAAACATATTTAAGTGAAATACAAATGGAGAACTAGACTTGTTTTCACACCCCTCAAAAAATTCTTAGTAGAAGCAACCTTTTCTTGCATTACAGCAGAATTCCTGTTTGGATTCCTTTTTGCAATCCATTCCTTGACTGAGTTGGCCGTGTGTGTTGGATTGTTTTTGTATTCAAAAGTGAAATCAACTTCGCCTTTGCCATATGTTGCCTGAAGGTCATTGCCCTTGGCTATATAACATATACTCATCTAAGAAAAGAAATACATAGGGCACATTTAAAGGTGGAATTTACCACTATTCTCAAGTATTCCTATATAAACTAATGTAAAAATAAGACGAAGTAAGGCAGAGGAATCAGGGATTGTATGAAAATGAGCCTGCACACATTTTTTCCCAAAATGTTGTGATTGTTTTTAATGTGATGATTTTTGGGCCCTGTACCCAGGTAAGAATGTGAATTTGATCTGACTTGATAGCAGGGTTTGTGCCAAAATGTCTTGATATTTGGAGAGAGTCATTGTCCCGTATGTCCTTACCAGTGCCCCTGTCCCCGCCTAAGAGAAGCAGCCCCATAGCATAATGCTGCCACCATCATGCCTGGCAGCAGGTACACCATGCCTGGCAGCACTTAGGGTGATGAGCTGTGTTGGCTTTGTATCAAACATGCAGTTCAATTCAAATGTTTGGACACACCTACTCATTCAAAACTTTCTTTATTTTTACTATTTTTACATTCTAGAATAATAATGAAGACTTTCAAACTATGACATAACATTTTTTGTAATATTTTATTGGTAGTACAGTAGGAGGCAGACGTTGGTAGACAAGTATGTACAGTGAAGAGACGAGTCGGCCGAGCCAGCTGTCAAACCCACGTCTTACAAAGACACAGCGTTTAGAACCCAAAGTCTCAAAATTGGACTCATCAATCTAAAGGACAGATTTTCACTGATCTAATATTCATTGCTTATATTTCTTGGTCCAAGCAAGTCTCTGCTTTTCCTTTTGGTCTCCTTCAGTAGTGGTTTCTTTGCAGCAAATGGACCATGAACCTGCACTGACCAAGCAGTCTCCTCTGAACTGTTGATGTTAATGTGTCTGTTACTTGAAACCTGTGAGGAATTATTATTATTATACTTTTTTTATAATTGGCTTGCAATATCAGGTGCTGTTAATTGCCAATTCCTTAGCCTGGTAACTCTAATGAATGTATCTACTGCATCAAAGGTAACTTTAGGTCCAACTTGCTGTGTCGGTGCCTACATTACTGCTGTTGATTATCACTTTCTGCTTAGTGACTCCAGCTGTACCTCTCCAAAGCACATCCCATTGTCCCTGCTCAAGTTAACCGAATTGTGTTGATGCTACACAAAGACTGTGGTCTCAGACTGGGATGCTGACAAGAATCCCAGGGCCCAGGACAAAATTGGGCATTTAGGGGCCCCACGCAAAAAATATGAATGTGCAAACACTGTCAAAATTTGGGCCCCTGACAACAATTCCGGTGTCACTGGTCACAGCCTACGCATTCCTGTCTCCATTTACGAAACTGATGGAACACTAATAAACGATGTTGCCTTAATAATATAGGTAATGTACCTTTCAGATTACCCAGCCGGTACAGCCAGAAGTGGACTCTGTCCTCTGGAGTCCATCCCCTGTCTAGGTACCACCTAGTGGGGCTGTTTTCCTACTGTAGCTACTGTGCCTCCAATTGTTGTTGCTTGCTCTTTGGCATTTCAGGCCGGCTATCTGTCAAAACAGATTGTGACAACTTCTGTTGTAGAAGCAACAGGACTTTTATTTCACTTATTTCAATCAATTTAAATGTATTTTATAAAGCTCTTTTTAAAACAGTAGTCATCACATAGTGCTTTGACAGATACTCGGCCTAAACCCCCAAGGCCAAGCAACAACAAGTGATGCACAGTGGCTAGTAGGTGGAGCCCAGGAAGAAACCTAGAGAGAGGTCAGACTCAAGGGGGTGGCAAGTCCTCTTCTGGCTTTACTGGGTGGGGAATCTGAACTTATGTATTGTATTAAGGTGACATTGTCTATCAGTGTTTAATTAGTATCCATTAATGGAGATCAGAATGGGTGAGCTGTGACCACAGTCTTTGTAGCATCAACAGGACGGAGACAGGAAGGATTCATCAGGCCACGTGCTCCTGAAGCATGTTCCAAGGTCTTGGATCCGCCTAGGATCATTATTTTAGATGTTCGTGCCATTTGGATTACTATAATAGACGTAATAATGTTTTTTTACTAAACAGGGCTATCTTCTGTACACCAACACAACTGATTTGCCTTAAAATATTCAGGAAAGAAATTCCACTAATTCACTTTTAATAAGGCATACCTGTGAATTGAAGTGCATTCCAGGTGACTAACTTTTGAAGCTGGTTGAGGGAATACCCAGCGTTCAATGCAGTCTTTAAGGTAAAGAATGGATGGCTAATCTAAAATCTAAAAAATATTTTGATTTGTGTTACACTTAGAGTTACTCAATTTCATGTGTGGCTTCATAGCAATATTGTCTTCTACAATGTGGAATGTAGTACAAATAAAGAAAAATACTTTCTCCCGTAACCTTATCAGGTCATTACACATTTCCCACTTGGATTTGGGAGATGAATGTGTCTTGCATGTATACAGGCTTGAATGTTTTTTGTGTGAGAAATTATCTTGGCACTACCCAAGAACATGGATTTGTGTAAAAATCTTGCAATGATTGTCAATATGCTGCAGGGGGTGCTCAGGTCCTGCCAGAAATTCCTGCAGCTACTTAAAAGTTGCCATTGGCCTCTTGTTAGCCTCCCTGATGATCTCTCTTTGCCCTGTCATGCATGTTTGTCCTTGTGGTACCTTTATTCCATGATGTGTTAATGATGGACTTCACAGTGTTGCATGATGCATTTAATGCCAACCTTATTTTGTATCCCTGATTGGTCTATTTTAACAATAATGTTCTGTGGATATCTTGTCAGCTCATTGTGGACCATGACTCCATCACAGAATGCAAACAAGAAACCTGCATAAAATTGTCCAGGAACAGCTGATTTAACTTAGCACTAATTAAACTTATTTCAGTTAATATAAGAGGACAGTAAATTTCAACATTATTCTGAATGTGTGATTGGTTTATTTGAATAGTTACAACCCCCTTCATTAAGGGTGTGCATCCCAAGACTTGTCAAAAATCTATTGAGTATTTGTTGAGCAGTGTTAGCTGTTACCAAGTCTGTTTTATAAATTTCTGAACACACAAAGAAGCATTTCAAAGTTTAAATTTACCCGTCTGGTAGGAAAGTAAACCAATTTTTCTGAAAGGCCTTTGGTTTGTGGAGAGAATTTGATCTTAATAGGCAAGACATTGTTACCAGATGTGCAGCTTTTGATTTACAGTGCCTTTTGTCACATTACACCTGGGAAATTTAAGTAAAAAATCAAACTTGCCAGCTGTGTTTACACAATATAACCCTCAACATCAAAGTGAGAATAACATTTACAGAAATTATGAACAATTATTAAAATATAATTTGTGAATTACCTGGTTTAGATAAGTGATCAGCCCCTTAGATTAACCATTATAAACCTGCTCAGGTACAACCACTCACTTCCCAGATCACACACCATGCTAATTGCCTTCCACCAGACATCAATTGTAATGGTGTTGATTACTTCATAATAAAACCAGCTTTTCCATGATTACTCCATTACTAGTAGTGCATGGCAATGCAAAGAATAAACCATGGTTGGATAGATGCATTCAAAAGGGCATCTGGGACAAAGTTGTGGAAAGGCACAAGTTAGGAGAAGGATACAAAAAGTTTTCAAAGGCTTTAACTGTCCATCTGAGTACCGTTCAGAGCATTATTTAGTGGAAAGCGTATGGCACCACCAAAACCTTGCCTAGATTGGTCCGTCCCTCCAAACTGGTTGACCGAGCCTGGAGGAAATTGATTAGGGATGCTACCAAGAGGCCAATGGCAACTTTGAAGGACTTACAAGTTGGATGAGATGGGTTGGTCTGTGCATGTGAACAATTTCATAAGCTTTACACAAAGCTGGCCTGTATGACAGGGTGGCAAGAAAGAAGGCCACACAGAGTCTCATTTGCACTTTGCAAAAAGGTTTTATGACCAGATGCGAACAAGATTAACTTTTTGGATTGAACTGCAAATGTAATGTTTGACACAGCACACCACCCAAAACACACCATACCTACTGTGAAGCATGGTGGTGGCAACATTATGTTGTGGGTGTGTTGCTCTTCAGCAGGGACTGGGCAATTAATTGGTCAGGATTGACAGGAAAATGGTTGCTGCCAAGTACACCCAAATTCCTGAGGAAAACCTGCATCCCTCTGCTAGACAGCTGAAGATGGGAAGGTGGTTCACCTTCCAGCATGACAATGACCCTAAATGCACAGACCAAAAATACTATACGGATAGAAAGATGAATTTGACTGAACTCAAACAATTCTGCAAAGAAGAAAATTCCCCACTCTAGTTGTGCAAAGTTAATAGAAACATATCCAAACAGACTGATGGCTGTAAATAAAAGTAAAAGGTGGTTCTAGGAAGTTTTAAATCATGGGACTGATCACTTTTCCAACTCTTATTCTGAACTTTTGCCTTTTTATTGTTACTTGAATGATGTAGGCTAAGGCAGAATGTGTGAATACATCTTTAACAAGAACAAATATATTCTTTATGGGTTTTGATTTCAGGCTGTAAGACAAAACTAGTGACTATTTCAAAGCGGTATGATGATTTCTTTATAGGCACAGTACATAGTATATTAATGTGTCTAAAACCTCTAGTGTGATGACGTGTGGTAATTGGCTGTTACTTAAATATAAACTTTGATATTTTATGTCTGCAAGTATGGTCCAGTACATTTTCCAACTATTCTTTCATTAAAATTTGCCTCAAATTAATTTTATATTTTACTGTTAGTAAAATGTTTGTGACACAGTTTTGCTCTTTTGTAATTTTTTATTGCTTTCCCACAGAAAAGGAAAACCAATAAAGAACACAGGTGAAATCTACCAAGTAGGGTTGCAAAATATTGCTAATTCACTGGTTTTTGAGCAAACGTGGTAGGTGGACTGATTTCCCTACTCATTCTGGAAAATCTCAGAAATTGGGAAACCTATTGGAATGTTGCAACCCTAATACCAAGTGTTTTGTTGTTATACTGAGTGGACCAACAAGACACATATACAAGACAGGATGTATGATGCCAAATCATTTCAGCAAGGGATTATAGATGTTTTACAAAAGCTTTGTTGAAATACAATTTGGTGTTTTGAGACTGTTATATTTTACCTTGCTACCTTCAATAAATCCAAGAGGTAAAACCTCACCTCATTTTTTGTAAGTTATGTGATAACTTTAAACCCTTTTTAAAAGTTGTAACATGTCCAGATACAAGGGAATTTCCCATTTCATTCTTTATTGTACTGACAACGGTTTTTAAAACCTCACAATTTTGTGAATAGTATGTAAATCAGTGCCATCTGTTTTTGAATTATGCTTTTAAATGGAACTAGTGCATTAGTTCTACGAAATGTTTTCTGTATGTATTCAAGTTATTTGTTAGTCTTAAAATGATATATTATTGAGTAATCCATGTTAATGTTCTGTTTTCTGTTATTTCGGGTGGGTTTCTTTGAATGCTGGCTTTCCAAATGAAAAAGATATTTGCGCTGTAAATCAGGATTTAGTAAACATTACCTCAGTCTTTTAAGCTAAGAGTTAAAATAAAAAGTGACATTGTTAATTTTAGATGGGTTAAACATACCCAGATGGAACTAATCAATTAAAACTGTTCTTCAAATAGCAGTTCTTTTTTAAGTACAGAACTTTGAACTCATATTTGTGATTTTTCATAAGACTTACGGGTTAAAATCTTTCAGGTGTATAATGACAACAATATAGGGTGAAGATACCACATGCACTTGGTATGTTTCCTCTAAACGAGAGCCAATTTTACTTTTGTCAACATAGATTTTTTTTCTTCCTCTTATCTTGTAGGACTATGCTAAAATATGGATGTACAGGATTTTTTATGCGACTAGCCTATACATCAAAGAACAATCGATTAATTGGATGGGGAATTGTAAATGATTATTTTGGTTTTCTATGTTTGAAGCAATTACAGGGAACCATATACATTCTGTACTATGATATATATATATATAAGCCTTTTGCCAACCTTAATTGCTGTAATTTACAATTATGATTAGTTAAGTTATTTATTATATCCTACTTAAATATTTTTCGTTTGAAACAAAAAATAAACGTTGCCAAGAAAATTATCAGTTTCAGTCCAGTGCTTTTGTAGGGAAGACAGATTTGCAGTGAAGAGTATAATTTACGCTGTAAGAAAAATGCCAATAAATCTGTGAGCCATAGAACATAATGTACAATTTACCACTTGTTTTACTAATGGACAATACATTTGTTTGTAACATGCTTTTTGCCACACTCAATCCTGATTTTTGACTTTTGTGCAGTGCTCTATTGAAAATATATATTTTTTGTCTTGATGCATTTTTTTATGTAGACAATGTATACACAGAAAATCTTACTTCGCTAACAGGACAATTATTTCATAACCTTTTACTTATTGTAATTACTTATCCTCCTTAGTAAATGGCAAACGTAGTCCATTCGGTTGTATTTATACCACTTGTCAGGCTTTTCCAAGAATGAGCCCTATTGAGGTATAATCTATAGTTCAAGTAATAATATGGCTTACTTTTTATTCCAGGAGGTGGAGCTATTTACAATGTTATTGTTTTTCTAACTGAATAAGTTAAGCAAGCCAGAGTCAGATTTTTAAAGTTAAGTTATGAAGTACAGAGCTTAGAGAATACATACATTATTTAATTATCTCCCAATCTGCCAATGTTATAATAATACACATGTAGGAGAGTGATGGTGAAACTGGAAGCGCTGTTGTAGTCATCATCTTTTCACATATTTTCTTTTTACTAGAATAGAACTGTTATAATATACAGTTCAGAAAATATAATTCAGAAGGAATACCTAAAATCTTCAAAATTTCCTATAAGTGGGCTTAAAAAAATGCATTCCCTTACTCAAGGGGAGCCTTTTTCATATTTTGCCATCAAAGAGTTAATGTTAAACGAGACCCGTCAAAATGGGGTGTGACAAGAAGTGGGCTTCCATCCTAATTCAGTGAAGGGGCGGGGCATAGAGACGCTAGAGTGTAAAAACAATGGTGTCACCGACCAGCAATGAGAGAAACGAGAGTAAGCACCCTTTACTCTGAGATGTACTGTACAAGGAATTGCTATGTAAACACATATGGCACAACAGATTTGAGCATGCGTTAATGCCGCTCTTCGGTCTTAACAGCAGCAGTGTTGGTGCCCGTCCTATCCCTGCCTCTTCCCAGTGGTTACGCAGTAGAGGGCGAGGGAGGAGAGTGTAACCCAGTCTGTCTGGTGCTCACTGGGTCATGCTGAGGACAAATTCCCCCCGGTCTCCCCCCTTCCTCCCCAACGCGTCTGCCGGCCCTAGGTCCTGCTCATTGCGTCGGCCTACATATCAAAACGCCTAACTGCTTGCTCCCACGACGAAGCACAATGCAAATAAAGCATTCCCAAAGTGTTTCGCACCGAGTTCTGTAAGGCACACAATTTTTCAACCCTGTTCATCCCCTATAGCCCCCAGCTGGGACACATTACAACATTATTTCACATTACAACATTTTGAATCAGCTTTGTCACAGCTAGGACAGTGTGTCCAAAGATGACCCTCCCCTCCTCTAAACAAAACCTGAGATGCCAAGAGGGGAGGGGCTTCATCCTTTATAGCTGTCCAATGATATTCCTGAGCAATAAGACCAAAGGGGATGTGGTGAACAGCCGATATATCACAAAAGAAATGTTCTTGGACATTACAAAAAGCATATATTGTCATATTATGGCAATAATAGTGGGTACATTATTAATAACTAGTTATGTACAAAATCAGAACTGTACAGTACCTTTTGGAATCATACCTGTGTCTCATTTCATAAAATTCACCCATCAGTATTTATAGTTAGAACCAACCAATATATAATGTACATTTTAAACAGTGTGGTTCAAATCCTGAATGACAATTAGTTGAAAGCTGTGGTATATCAAATTGTATACCACATTTTTTTAACTTTAAAGGCAGCTTTGGGGTTTGTGATATTGCCAATATACCACACTCACTTAAGCCTTATTGCCTAATTAGACACCATCTACAGTTCAGGCCCTGCAGGCAACCGATCAGACCTAATAAAATCTATTGTCAATTTTTTTGCCTTTGTGTTACGTATTGTGCTATGAACCATAGTAGAGGGTTCAATAGATGTCTGTCCTCAATGTACTGCACTGCTGAACCCAGCCCAAAAAGCCGGATCTGAAGATACCACAGAAAGATCTCCCTGTCTGAATCTGGGCCTGTTACACAATTGTATGAAGGCATTGAAGTCTGGAGTGTACAAAGAATGTATTCAAGCAGTGTGCTCATTTTGAGGCAGTATGTTCTCTGCAAAAAAATCACATTTGCCATCTGGTGGTTGAGGGACATTGTTCTTGGTTGTATCAGTTTCTCACCTGAAAAAAAAACTACATAGATGGCCCATTTAAATGTGGAATGGTCTACTAGTCTCAAGTATTTCTTCTAATATAAAAAGACAACACATATCTCCTGATCAGTTTAGTTACTTAATAGTCAAGACTCATATTCAGCAATGACCTTATCTTCTCTCTTCAGTACCAACCTACAGTTATGACCAGTCATTACCTCTATTCTGAGTGTGCACTGTCACTAAACAATCCAAACATATACATAAATAATAATACATAGGAATATTCTATGTAAAACCTATTTCAGAATTGTCTTTGTCTTTTTCTCAATAGTAATAAAAACATATATTTACATGGAATGGGGAGGGGTTTCAGATCCAATGTACTATGATAGAGTATATATTGTACTATCTTTATTTTAATGTGTTATTTTTATTTTTGTTTGAACCCCTGGAATATTAGCTGTTGCCTACAGTCGTGGTCAAATGTAACTGCCATCATGTCAGTGATTGTCTCGTTAACACAGGTGACTGTTGACGAGGACAAGGCTAGAGATCACTCTGTCATGCTGATTGAGTTAGAATAATAGACTGGAAGCTTTAAAACAGTGGTCCTTAAACCCTTCCATGGAGTGCCTAGTGTATGCAGGTTTTTGGTCTTTCCCTTCAATTAGAGCATAATTAGGACCTAGACTGCCAGGTGAGGGGAGATCCTAACCAATTAGTGAGCTACTCCATCAGACTTGTACAAGGTAGAAGCGAAAACCTGCATACACTAGGCCCTCCATGGAAGGGTTTGAGGACCACTGCTTAAAAAGGAGGGTGGTGCTTGAAATCATTGTTCTTCCTCTGTCAACCATTGTTACCTGCAAGCAAACGTGCCATCATCATTGCTTTGCACAAAAAGGGCTTCACAGGCAAGGATATTGCGCTAGTAAGATTGCACCTAAATCAACCATTTATTGGATCATCAAGAACTTCAAGGAGAGAGGTTCAGTTGTTGTGAAAAAGGCAACAGGGTGTCCAAGAAAGTCCAGCAAGCGCCAGGAATGTCTCCTAAAATTGATTGAGCTGCGAGTTCTGGGCACCACTAGTGCAGAGCTTGCTCAGGAATGGCAGCAGGCAGGTGTGAGTGCATCCACATACACAAGGAGGCAAAGACTTTTGGAGGAAGGCATCAATTGAAGCAGCAAAGAAGCCACTTCTCTCCAGGAAAAACATCAAGGACAGACTGATATTCTGCAAAAGGTACAGGGATTGGACTTTTGAGGACTGGGGTAGAGTAATTTCCTCTGATTAATCCCCTTTCAGATTGTTTGGGCCATCTGGAAAAAACTTGTCTTCAGAAGACAAGGTGAGCACTACCATCAGTCCTGTGTCATGCCAACAGTAAAGCAACAGTAAAGACTATTCATATGTGGGGTTGCTTCTCAGCCAAGGGAGTTGGCTCACTAACAATTTTTTCAGTCAGGATGTGGCCCAGAATTTAATTGAAAGCATGCCAGGCTAGAATGCAGAGGTCTTGAAAAAGAAGGATCAACACTGCAAATATTGATTCTTTACATAAACGTAATGTAATTGTCAATAAAAGCCTTTGACACTTATGGAATACTTGTAATTATACTTCAGTATACCATAGTAACTACTGACAATAGATCTAAGAACACTGAAGCAGCAAACCTTTTGGAGACCAGTACTTGTGCCATTCTCAGACCATTTGACCACAACTGTAGGCTTGGGATCCTAATAAAATATAAATTATGGTTTGGGGCAGAAGAGCTCTATATTAAAATTATCTGACCAGGTGCCAATAGTGCTAATCACTCCAGGTGGAGTTACGGTCAGATGACATGCAGCACTATGTACTGAAGTGGTGAGTTTGGTGTTGGGAATGTCACTCTTACCTACTGTAAAAATGTTTTTCCCTTCAATACCAAGTACCAGCACATTGTAGACAAAAGGTTTTTCAGTTTCAGATCATTGAAACCTATGGTATAAATTCAGTACACATTGTAAGCGCAGACACACAATATTAAATATCTCAATATTCTGTGAGGAGGAATGGTCCAATATAAATTTTTATTTATTTACAAAGGGACCATGTACAATTTCTAACATAAATGTTTCCATTTCATGCATTGTACCGGATTTACCAAGCCACATTTTTATCCATAGTCCCCATATATCATCCAGTATGATCCCGAATCTCATCAAATATTTGAGAAAACAACTCAGTTATACATGTTAGTATGGTGTAGTATTATTAACAACAGGCTTAGCAACATTTGACTCATTTTTTTTCTGGGGGGACATTTGTTTTATTTTCTTTTTTACTGAAGCAAAGGGAGACAGGATTGATTTAGAGGGAAACAGATTGTAAGGGCACAGACAGTGGGCAGAGCTGGAGCACAAACCCTCGTCACGGGAGGAAACGCCTAGTCCAAAGTTGGAAGCTGCTACATCAATCTTTGCTACATTAAGCTAATTTCTTGTTGATCAAAATACATTCCTTTATGCAAATTTAATAGTATACTATGTTTTTAAAATCGCAGTATTTCTCAAAATGTGTCTGCTTCATAATCTTTTCTGCTCATATTTATCAAAACATCATTTTAGACTTGACCTTACATGGTTGTGAGCTGAAGTCATGACATGCCTCAAAATGTTTGTTGTCTCAAAGTTTCCTACAGATTTGGAGAAGTGCCGCCACCTGGCACTTTTGATACTGTGAGTCCAGTTTGCCGTGTTCCTAGTTTAGGTAAATCTGCCTGGTGTTTGTGGCGTCAGCAAGGTACCTTGCTAATCGCACCCAGCCACTCCACAGTGTGCAGGTTTATCTAGGTCACAGCTGACATGAAAGCTCATTGTGGGTGCAGACATTTTAATCACGCCCGCTCTAACCCCCTTTAATGCCAGTTTTAATAAACTGTTCCCAGACGTTTTGAACTATGTCGTGCCCCCTAACCCCTCGCCACTCTTTTCATTTTGATGTCGATGCATTCTCTGAGCTGCCACAGATACTAAAATCTGGTTTCAAACAGGTTTCATCAACCCTAGATTCTACTCTGCAACTGCTATTGGTCATCGGAGAATGTCTGACAGTGTCCTGCTCAGATTCCCTGATGGAACACGTATGTCCATTTGGGGTCAATTGTATTTTCATTTTGAAGTCACCAATCCCTAATGTTTAATTATTATTATTATTATGTCCCTGTCTTCAGAGACACAACACAAACAAGCGTATACTCCATACTTCACAACTCAAGATCAATTAAAACGCGACGCTTTAAGTAAACCACACAGAATCTATCAGTATCTGTGCTTTCTTTATATCACAAATAGACTACTTCCTCTCTAACCTCAGATTGCATTTTCACGCTCATGCACTTCTGGGATTTGTAGAAGTTTCCCAGAGCTGGCGAAGCGTAAAGGATCAAGGGTGTGGGAGCTACTGTAATTAGACTCTCCACTGGCTCCTTCATGTGACTGTGCAATATCCCAGTCTCCATAGGTTTATTTCTTCAAAAGCGATAGGAGATATTTCTTCATTTGATTTTCGTGCTTGATTTATTATTTCAGTGTGTAACATTTATTGCATACCTTAAGTAATGCGTGTCCCAAAGTCAGCGGTTTAATTTATTCTTTTTCTCTTTTTTGGAACTCACTATCAGGGTTTCTTCAGCAACACATGACCGTGAAGGTCACTACACACAAGGACATATGGTTTGAGATTCACAGTAGAGTATCTCTCCTAAAGAAATGATTCCTTAATGTTAATGACAGATTTAGCTGATCATTACTCAATTAAATCTAATCCCAGTACACCTTGTATCTTTATCTTTCCTTTTCAGGTGTTGGGGACTGAAAGTCCAAAATAATAATTTAAGTATTAATCTATCCAGTTTTGTTTTGGATCCATTTCTACCTGACCTGCTACCCAATGTGGATGTGTGGCAGCGCATTGTTTGTGATGCTGGAGGTCTTGTGAGCTCATTATCACTTCCTCCGGTTAAGCACTCTGCAGCGTTGGCTGACCTTGGCTTTCAGGCCCAACATTGAGGCTCTCTGATTTATGTTCCACCTGGCCCATTATTCCTGTCCCTGAGTAACAACATTTTTTACCAGATCTTCATCTCAAACGTCTCAAGCCCTGCACTGGTATGGCAAATCGTTGGGACGGGAGCCTTTTCGTTATAGTTGATAAACAACGTAGAAAAGCACAAGCTACGACGATAGATTAGGTAGGTGTGTTGTTCTGAAGGATGTTAGCTGCTTTTGTTGAGAGAGACCCACACCTTGAGGCCTCAGTGGGGATATTTGTTTATGCTGGTACACATGTAAACTGCAGCATGGCCCATAAATTTTTCAGCAAAACTCCAATGTCTGAGGTCCTCATGAATATCATGGGAGGTAACTACCTCTGTTGTCTCATGAGGTGTTGTACTGTAGCTGGACTTGAAAAACATTACAATATTCTTTCAGTGATGCTTGTGATATCTTTTTTTAGCACAGTCAGCCAAAGGTTTTCCTTTGCTGGTACAACAGCCCTACGGGCCAAGGCTGTTTGTGCTTTGACAATACCAAACTGAGGCTTTGGCCAGATTGTGTTCATGTCCAATTACGGTTTAAAAGCTAAGGAATAACACCTAGTACATCAGTTTACTTGGTTAATTTGTGGGGCCACATATGAGAAGACCACAATTAGGAAAGCTTTGAGTCTTTGCTTTAATGTGTATCAGGTTCTATTGTTTGGCCCATTGCCAGTTAGCCAGAAGGGATTAGTGCAGTGTTGTACCATTCACATCTCAAGCTAAACCCCTGAGACACTTTACATCTGCCAAAAGCAGAGGATAGAATGCCAGGCCACTGCCCTCTGTGCCCCATTACAGCTGTTACTGCATTCGGAGTCCCTTGTAACAGACTTTAAGGCAGGTAGATGGTAAACTGACTTCAACATTTTGCTGTTAAAAATAGCACTGGCCATTATGAACTGGAATATTTTCAGGGACCAGAAACACCAATATATTGGGCCCCCAAAAGATAATGGAAAAGGCAAGAAATTACATACCCACCTGATAGTGGCAAGGGATAGGATGCTGGCCACTTCATTAGTTACACCTTGGTAGTACCGTGTTGGACCCACTTTTGCCTTCTGAACTGCCTCAATTCTTGGTGGCATAGATTCAACAACATGCTGGAAACATTCCTCAGAGATTTTGGTACACAATGACATTATTACATCACAAGGTTGCTGCTGATTGGTCAGCTGCACATCTGTGATGCAAACCTCCCATTCCACCACATCCCAAAGGTGCTCGATTGGATTGAGATCTGGTGAATGTGGACGCCATTTGTGTACAGCCAACACATTGTCATGTTCAAGTAACAGGTTTAACAATGCTTAATTGGTACTAGGGGTCCCAAGGTGTGCCAAGAAAATATCCTCCACACAATTACACCACCACCAGCTGCCTGAACCATTGAAACAAGGCAGGATGGATCCATGCTTTCATGTGGTTTATGCCAAATTCCAACCATACCATCTGAATGTCACAGCAGAAAATCACTCATGAGACAAGGCAACGTTTTTCTAATCCTCCGTTGTCCAATTTTGGTGGGCCCATGCCAATTGAAGCCTCAGTTCCCTGTTCTTAGCTGACAGGAGTGGCACTTAGTTTAGTCTTTTGCTGCTGTAGTCCATCTGCTTAAAGGCTTGTTCTGACATGCCCTTCTGCAGACGTTGGTTTTAGCAAGTGGTTATTTCAGTTACTGTTGCCCTTCTATCGGAGTTAACAAGTATGGTCATTCTCCTCTGACCTCTGCCATCAACAAGGCATTTTTGCCCAGAGAGCTGCCACTCACTGGATAGTTTCCCCTTTTTTGGACTATTCCCTCTAAACCCTAGAGATGGTTGTGCGGGAAAATCCCTGTAGATCAGCACTTTCTGAAATACTCAAACCAGCCCGTCTGGCACCAACAAACATGCCATGTTCAAAGTCACTTCCATGCCCTTTCTTGCCCATTATGATGCTTGGTTTGAACTGCAGCAGATCGTCTTGGCCATATCTACATGCCTAAATGCATTTACTTGCTGATCTAGTCTAATGTGACTGGCTGATTAGATATTTGCATTAATGAGCAGTGAACCAGGTGTACATAATGAAGGTTCCGATGAGTACTGTAGCATCGTTGTTAAGTTAGTGATGAACAGTACACTCTCGTGCCATGAGATTGGCGAAGCGGTCCATATAGCAAGCTGTGTTTTGGAAAAAATGAAGCAGCCTGTAGATTAGCACATTTGCATGGAAACAGATGGACCATATGTCCATATGTTTTGAAGTGGTAAAATGTGTTAGGGGTATAGGCTTAAAACAATCCTTATTGATATGGGGCATACAGGCTTATTCAATTCAGAA
>JACXGM010004038.1:26465-39498 GCA_016801145.1 Umbra pygmaea | reverse complement strand
ATGCATAGTTTTGATGCAAAGCCCTTTGCCTCATTTACGCATTGTCTACTGTTTAACAGCGCATGTGTAAATGGAGGAGAAACTTATAAGAGCGGTCGCCGGGTATCCTGCCATTTTTGATATAGCAGCAGATTTCTACAGAGACATCAATCAAAAACAATATGCTTGGAATAGGGAATTCGAAATACATTGAATTAGCAGGTCAGTAACTATAAGTGTTGGCTATACCAAATTTGTCACCCTTTTGAAAAGCTAGCAAGTGTTAGCTAGACACAACATCCGGTTTGATTAACGCATTGGTTTTAGCGCACGAGTAGGAAAAATCCAATTCATGCAACACCCCGAACGCATCGCAGCCGCAATCCAACGCATTCCGCTATGCGTCTTTGCATCACTGGCGGACTCCTTCATTGGAAATGACTGGACTTCCGTTGTTACGCATATGCAATGACGGATTCTGTGTGATTTGGGCTTTAAAAGTCCCATATGCGTCGGGTGCAAGACAGGAATGATACATGCGTTTGTGTAAAAAGTCAATTGCGCCGGGTGTAAGATAGGGCCCATAATGTTTAATGTTAGTGAATATTTTAAACAATGAAAAAACATTGTGTTTTCGTTGTTCCTTATCTCTTACATGCCTATATAAATAAACGAAGGATGTAAATGGATAGCATAGATCAGCGATATTCATTCCTGCTCCCGCAAGCCGCCATTCTGTACGTTTTCTGTCCAACCCCAGCTGCCACTAACCTGAGTTAGTGTTTAATCTTAATGATTAATGTCACCTGTGCTAAATTTGGTTTGAAACAAAAACCTATGGAATTGCGGCTTGCAAGAACATGGAATGAGTATCACTGCTCTAGTTCAGCGATACTCATTCCATGTTCCTGCGAGCCGCAATTACTGTATTGATTTACAAGTACTGTCCCTTCAAAATAACAGTCCAGACATCTTGATCTCACTATTACAGTTTTTCTCGATTGCTTTGATGCAGCAGTCAACTCAAACTCCACACACAGGCCGAAACACTGGCACTCATGTTCAAAAAGATACATTTTGTTTGCAAAAGGCTCGAACCGTGCCACGACATTTAAAATATGCAACAAAAGCGGATTTTGCCTTCAAACAACACAACATGCAAACAAGTATATGAGCTCTTACAAGCTACCATTGAACAGTGGGCAACAAAATACAGCACTCAGTGCAAATCAGTGCACGTTTGCTTGTCATTGTAGCCTTTTACTGTACATAGCTTTCATGCCAGTGCCATTTGTTCTCAAATTTGCCTTCTTGCAAAGAATTGGATCCAGAATCAGAAATGCTTTGCTAATTTTATTGATTCCATTGATTCTTATTTTCAAACTGTGGCTGTAAATATTCACCCAGCCTTATGGCATTGTTTGCCACAACCATGTTCACAACGGCTGCCTCCTGCTCAGCACTAAACATTCTCCCTCTACCACCAGAGAATGGTAGCCTTTGGATTCTAGAAAGAACACATGTAATAAGAATGAGGGAACAATTATATTAAGTATATCACTGAAGATATTTCTGTATATACTGTACAGCAACATTACCTGTTTTGCTATGGAAAAATGTAGACAATGGATGCGACGGTGTATCAGTTCAGACCAAGTCAGACTCTTTGTCCAGCTTATAACAGTTGCCCGAATTTCATCAGAAACCTGAGCCCTTCCAACTATGCTTCCACCCTCCACCTCGCACTCAGACTCCTCTGACCCCTCTTCTTCTCACTCTCATCTGCCTTAGACCTCTTCCATCCATATTGGCAAAGAACAACACAGATGCTGAACTTTTTAGGGCCTGCAGACTGATTGTTTATTGAAGATTTGTGTCAAATGTCAAACAGGTGATTCAGTGATTACATACTGATGTAGGTGGTTTCTAATAGTTAGGAACAGATGATCTCTGTTTGGTTACCATCGCTACAACAATGGAGTTTGTACAGCTTAAATGACATCCGTGTTAACTGTTCTGCAAAAGGGTGGGGAAAATGTGTTAATTCAATGAGAAAGGGTTAACACATTTGAAAGAGTCTTCTGCTCTGCCGTGACAGTGATGATGAAAACTGAGTGGATCCCAGTTTCTTTAAGCAGGTCAAAGCAATCAAGAAAAACTGTAATCTACTATCATTAAATTTACATTCAAGGCTATAATTATCCACAAAATTATTGTGTTTATTAACTACTGTATTTTAGCGCATATGGTGTTTTTACAAACGGCAGACCCCCGTGCACCTTATAACCAGTGGCTTCTTATATGGCATGTTTTTTACACAAGATGATTGGGGTATGAATAAAAATGGCAAGTGTATAAATTGACAAGTATAATGACAATTTTTGGAAGGGAACTGCTTCTGAAATGTAGATTAGTAATGTGGAAGATATCATTTTGTTATGTCTAAATTATTAATAAAATTTTTTGTTTTAAATAATTAACATAAAACATTAAACATTTTCTATTGTGTGAATTTTTTTCCAATGTTGCTCGTTATTTAATGTAATTTGACCGAGTCAGTTTATTTGTAATAATAACACTGGTGTAAATGAGCTAAGTCAGTTCTTAAATTATTGACATGTAAAAGCTTTTTGAATTATTAAAACTTACAGAGATCATGTGAATTTGAAAGGGAGGCTAATCCTCCGATGAAAGATTTGCTATACGTGCAGTCAGGCCTGGCGGAAACCCCCCCCCAAAAAAAATATTGTCCATACAGGTAGGGACGACAATAATCGAACACCTTTGAAAATTTCCACATAAAATATTTATATATAATAATATAAGCTTGTTATCTGATCCCGTGTCTCATTTCCCACTGCTAAAACAGCATTCAAACATGATTCTGAAACAT
The DNA here is from genome assembly GCA_016801145.1 of Umbra pygmaea. Taxonomy (NCBI): domain Eukaryota; kingdom Metazoa; phylum Chordata; class Actinopteri; order Esociformes; family Umbridae; genus Umbra; species Umbra pygmaea. The sequence continues at coordinate 36,626 of JACXGM010004038.1, read as the reverse complement.
CGCTACCTGTTCAATCATGGACAGTGCTGTCAACATCTTCAGTCTGCACAGACAAAGTATGCAGAGGAAAGCTCACTTGATCCACCTGCTGTTTGAAGGGGATATACCAAAAGATTGGTGGAAGACAACAGGAAAGATTGCTTACTCAGGAATTTAAAAACTAAAGAGGTTTGAAATCTGTTGACGCAGTTGGTTATTAGGCTATTTAGTTTTGGGAAATGATTTACATGCTCGTGGCATGTTTGATGGCATGGATGCACAAAATTAATGTACACAAAGACAAGAACAGTTTTTCTAACAAGAATTAGCTTTGCATCCCCTTTAGCCCCCCTAGAATTGATTCCATATTTTCATCTAATAAATATTTCATTATTTTCACTGGATGATGCAGCTTCTCTTTTCTAAACAGCTAATTTAAGGTAAGTAACAGTTGCATGGTCACTAATCCTCTCAGTCATCCGCGCAGCTGGACATAATGAAAATGAGGAGCCGTAACTGACAAATCACTATTTGAGGATATTCAGTGCCACAAAATATGTCGACATGCTACAGTCCCAACTAAAAAGAGAGGCAGATCTTAATTTAGCCTATATCTGTCAGACCTTATTTTATAATAATATCTTATCCTATACATAAACTACATAATGGATTGCATGCCTGACATTAAAGATAAATCCACAGTTCTCGTTGTGGAATGGATTGCGAGTATAGGAATCAATCGGAGAACAGACCGGACTGCGGAGCTGGCCAACTTTCACAGGCTCTTCAAAGGGAAAAATCACAAACATGTCTTAAATTGATGAAGTCCTTATGTACTGTCACTCATCAGGCAGCTCGCTCACTCAGGGAAAGCAGGGTCGAGTTAGCGCTAGTACCTGTATATATGGATCTGTCCGGCTAATGCTTGAGATCTACATTTGTGACCCAGTATTTACTAAAAAACAATGTTCGTTCACAAAGAACGCAAAAATACAGAAGTTCAACTACTTTTGGTAGGCTATACATATCATTTTGTATATCAAAAGTCAGCTGCAAGTATACCAAATGTTTCTTTGACAACAAGAAAGGAAATGCCTGATCGCGCTTTTTCAAGATATGTCTGGTCTGAGAGTTTGCGTTCAAATTGACATAATAATAATGACTGCGGTGAAGATAGTTTCAGGTTGGAGATTCGACAGACATTCGGTTCTTCAAATCTCAATAGCTCTTAAACAAAACGTTCAATCAATTAATTGTTTGTGTTACTTAGAAGAAAAAACCCTCTAGAATGTTGCACAGTCGTTATTTAGCCATTTTTGCAACAATCGAAAATATTACGAGTTAAGGAGTTTCAACAGCTCTGTACCGGAGCAGACAACAGAGAGCGGGGCAATCTTAGCGCTGGTAATGGGCACGTTCAGTGTGTCATGAAAATGCAGCCTTCTTCATTTCATAATCAAGCTTCAATAGCTCCTAGAACGTCTGTACAAGCTCTATAAAAATGATATTTTCTGACTCGGTGGAAGGTGGAGAACAATACACACCTTTTTTTTTAATACATACAAATTTTTGCCAAAATATATGATTTATTCAGTCATGACTTACTCACTGAAAAAGCTTATGAAGCTCAAAAAGTTTGACCAAAATTTTTATGCATTTTTTTGAAAAAACAAAAGGTGTGCATCATTCTCCACCGTCCCCTGAATCAGAATATATGTTTTATTCAGTCATGACTTAATCACTGAAAAAGCTATTGAAGCTCCAAAATTTAGGCCAAAATTTTTATACATTTTTTTGAAAAAATAAAAGGTGTGCATCGTTCTTCACCTTCCCCCAAGTCAGAATATATGATTTATTCAGTCATGACTTACTCACTGAAAAAGCTATTGAAGCTCAAAAATTTTGAAGGTTGCCTCGCTCTCTGTTGTCTGCTCCGGTACAGAGCTGTTGAAACTCCTTGACTCGTAATATTTTCGATTGTTTCAAAAATGGCAGAAAAACATTCTGTACGTTGTATGTGATCTTTTGCAGGTGTTTAGAGTTAATTAGTTGATTCAGATGATTAGGTTAATAGCTCGTTTAGAGACCCTTTTCATGATATGCTAATTCTTTGAGATAGGAATTTTGGGTTTTCATGAGCTGTATGCCAAAATCAGCAGTATTAAAACAATAAATGACCTGAAATATTTCAGTTTGTGTGCAATGAATCTAAAATATATGAAAGTTTAATTTTTATCATTACATTATGGAAAATAATGAACTTTATCACAATATGCACATTTCTTGAGAAGGACCTGTATTTAAAGTTCAGGACAGATTATAGTTAATGTAACAATGGCTGCAATTGCGCTGATATGTGCAGTGTGCAAAAATGAAAAAAGAAACAAGGCTCAATAAAAGGGATTTTTTTTAGGTTACATTATATGCTTTGCTTTATTAAATATAATTTTGTAAAGCACCTTTGTTAAAAAATATTTTTATTAGTGTTGCACTCTTTGTCTAATATTGTATAATATTCTGTAGTACAATTGGGTCAACCTTAGCAAATGGTGACATTTGTGCCACCATGATATAATCAAGAATAAGTTGTGAAAAAATGGGTTGATACATATTTTTTTAATGCTTTGATACAAAATTAAACCCTTCTCCACTACGTTAGACAAGGTTTATGCCCTCAGGGTTTATTAACTCTAAAATAATTACTCTGACTGTGGTGCAAGCACTCTAAAATGCCATGTCCCCAGTCATCATATAATATAGCAGTACATAATTCATGTCTCAACTCTTGTTTAAGGTATTGTTCATATGGAAAAAAATATGCTTACTCCCATATAGAATAGTAATGCTTGAAAATTCTGTTTTCTCCGATTTGAGGTACAGTAGAGATCTTTGGTTATACCAGCTGCAATCCTCTAGATAGAAAGGTCACCTTAGACTTATTGGAAAGTTTATAACCTTGGGGAGTTTTCCATGTACATTTGAGGCAATGATATGTACAATAAAATGCTTGAAAATGATCACTTTTGATGACAATTTGTCAGGCGGACAGACATTTTTATTTTCTTTTAGAGTATGTTGAGGGTGATATTTGACAGCAAAAAGGCAGCAATACTCAGACTCTTTTTCTGTTAGTTTCCCCCTGTGTCAGGATACACCATGCTAAATTTTAGGGTCAAATGACTGCCAACTCTTACGCTTTTGCCGTGTGACACACGCTTTTGCCTGTTTTCACACGCACTCACGCCACACATTCAATTTCTCATGCAAATAAATCCGGCCAGGACTTGTTTGTTCCTTTTTCAAACTCCCCGACAGTAGATGGCGCTGGTGAGCGCCACTAAACCTTATGCGCTGCACCCAGAAGTTAGCGACAGAAGAAGAGATACCATTACCGCGAAAGACAACGGGAGAAGAAACGGTCACTACCTTGAGAATTCTGATGAGCTGAGACTAGGTATGCATCTCAATACGCATAGTATGCATACTATATAGTATGCCAGAATACGATTAGTATGTCCCAAACCATAGTACGCAAATATAGTATGTCAGTAGTCCCCGGATGGTCTACTATTTCCGGGGGATTTTCGGAGTATGCAACCCTGTATGCTTTTTGGCCTGATAAAGCCCACAATCATTTGCGACAAAGAGTAGGAGGGGTATCCCGAAGCCAGTCCTTCTTTGGCTGTGTTTAAATGTAAGTATCCAAAAATTAGGTAATAATAAACGTGTTATTAAAAGAGTTTTTTGTTATTGTACCAATATTAAATACATTTTAAATAATATGCGAACAGGTTGTGCAATGTTATGACGCGTTAATATATCCCCATGCTAGCATAGTCGCTTACTATATACTTAATAGTACGTGCTTTACCACCACCTGCGTTGTACATACTTTTAGTATGTAGTATATAGTATGCATATTGGGATTCAGCCTAGGTATGTAACAATGAAATGTCATCCAATTGAGTACTCACTCTCTTAAACTTTAAATCTTGAAAGAAATTATTTGTTTTGACGGGGTTCAGTTAAGGAAGAAAGTTGAACATTGGATTCACAACCAGGGCTAAACTTAACAGATTACTCGACAAGGGTAATATCACACCACAGCAAGTGGATTCATTCCATGAAGCTTTGTTGTGTTTCCTGACAAGTGCTGTGGACTATTACACAACGAGCTGCCACTGAAAGATCCACTGATCAAACATGCAATATTTGTAGATGTACGGCAGAGGGCTGAAAGTGACATAAACGATGCCCTGTACTTTGCTGAAAGGTTAGCTAGTTTTTTTTCTTTAATTATTGTCTATTATCTTAGCTAAAACACCCTGCGTTTTATGATGAGGTATTTTCACTCCTAAACTGCACATGAGCTATTCTTATGTGGCTTCTCCTCAAAGATGCATATGAACTGCTACAGGTTGATTTCTATATACCTAATACTTAACAACTTATTACTCTTCTTTCATAAATAGGTTTCCACATCTCCTCCCATACCATGGGCCAGAGGAGCATGACCTTCTGGTTGAGGAGTTTCTAAATTTTTGGACCATGCCAATGATACCCTGCAAGACAAACTGAAATTGAAAGCTTCTGGGCTGAAATGGCAACCAGGAAACATAAGGTAAACATTTTTGGTTTGTTTTGTCTTTCCTTTTGGAAGGTGTGGTTTGGCTAGATCTGTTGCTCAAAATTGTTGGTGCATTTTCCATAGGTGACAGGAGCCAAAGAATTTGAGAGGCTTGCTGCCGTCGCCAAGCTCGTCCTGGTGTTGCCCCATGCAAATGCAGATGCTGACGGGGGTTTTCAGTTGTGGGACTGAACAAAACCAAGAGAAGAAACAGCCTAGCATTTGATGGCACTCTGTTCTCAATAATGACCTTGAAGATGGCCAACCTAGAGCCCTGCTTCAAATGGGAGCCCCCCTCCGAGGTCATCAAGGCCTCCAAGAAGGCCACAGGCCAGTATAACCATGCCCACAGATAGACAATGACTTTCACCAGCTTCTGATCTGCATCTGATAATGATTATGCCTCATTTTGTTATTATTTTTGTAATGCATTAATCTTTTTTATGCTTGGAAAAAGTTGTACTGTTTAAGTACTTTTAAGCACTTTGTTTGTTGCACTTATTTGTTTCTGATGGACCATTTGGTGGGCTTTGAATGAAGAACAATGTCCCTCCCTAACTAATCTTCTGTCGTTTTTGGCTGAACATACATCATTAAGGGCTCTTAAGAAAATAATTATTCACAACATGGGTTAGGTTTCAGTAAAAAATGTGTTTAATACCATTCTAATCAAAATATCAATCAATCTACCTACTTTAGGTCAAATTTTATACACTGGTCTATGAATAAGGCTTTATTGTGGTACATAGGCATTTAGACACACAAACGTATTCTGGTGGAATGTTAAGCTCAAGTCTAGAAGGCCGTACAAGTCATGATGCCAAACATGAATCAAGAGTAATTTTAAGTATTGCACATCTTTTGCAGACCACTCAAAAATCCACTAGAATGCAGGAAATCACATTTCTTAATCCAAAATTTCCTGGGGATGAGCCTTCAGCTATGTCTGCTTCACAGAATGTAACTAATATTGTCCATCTCCAATAGGCTGCACCTATAAACGGCTTTGGGCCTCCCCACAAACCACCAGAATGCAGGGTACAACATGGGTACAACATCAAATTAATTACAATTCTCTGATATCTGAATTACAACTTCAGTGGCTGCATGCGTGGCATAATTTTGGTCACCCCTGACAAAATATCACTCCAAGGTTTTTAAAAAGTTGGCAGGTATGTAATTTATGTAGCTGCAGTACCTTAATATTCACAATTGCATCATTCGCCAAAAGCATTTCCCCAAATTTGTGTTTTTTGGCCCCTGAGACCAAACGGGGCTGAGTTGGGGGGTGGTCGTTATCAACTTGTGATGGCCCAAGTTATAAGATAATAGGAAATAATAGTGAAAAAAAGGTAGCAAAAAACATCCTGAGGAGTGTACCTGGCTCCCGGCCTATATGTTTTAAAAATTCAACAAGCTATTACATGTCAATAATTTAAGCACTGACTTAGCTCATTTACACCAGTATTATTATTACAAGTAAACTGACTGGGTCAAATTACATTAAATACCGAGGAACATTACACAAATTCATAACGGAAAAATGTTAATGTTTTTATGGAAATTATTTTTAAAAAATGTATTTAATAATTTAAACATAACAAAATTACATCTTGCTTATGAACAAGGTATTCCAAACCCAAGACTGGTTACTTAAAAATGGACCTCATTTGAGATACGTAAAAATGGACCTCATTTGAGATGCTGTTACAATGAAAATCAATAAAAATAAACATAGTATCACTTAACTATTCACATACATCACATACTTACATCACATACTATTCACTTATTCACCAAAACACAACAAGCTCATGATGGCAATCTAACATTAAGGCCTATTGAACAATTATTTCTTCAACATCAATAAAATAGTCAGTTTGATTTCCAACCCAGCGACTCTGTAAAACTTGCACACACACATACATAGCAAGCAGTTATTCAGTGTAGGCCTACTAATTTTGCTAATTTCTTCATCATAGCACGGTAATACTCTTTATCTGTGAAGTGGCATGAATCTAAACATCGACTCTATATCAACCAACACCTCCTCCACAGTCCCAAACATGATGTCTGTAGCCCCAGCTCCTCTTTTATAGTCCCAAACAGGTTGTCTCCAACTCCTCTGTAAGGGTCCTCAACTCCTCCTCCACAGCTCCTACCTCCTCCACCACATCCCAGAAATGTCCTCCTAAAAAAATTAAATCCTTTTAGGCCCATGTATTCCTCCATTATCATGTTTAGATTAGATCAGATTAAACTTTGTCATTGCACAAGTAAGGACAATCAATACAACGAAATGCAGTTTAAAGTAGAATTCCGGGCGATGTCAACACGTAGCTTTGTTGTTGGGAAATTTGGAGTGCTGTCAGTAGCGAGACAAACTCAAACAATCTGTGTTGCCTACACTGTGTTATCCTCCAGTTTACACCCATTACGCTGAAACGGGGCAAGCTTTAAAACGTGCCTTTCGCCTCTTAACATGTTCAATATGTCTTTACAAGTGCATAGCCATGTGCAGTGATTCCTTCAGAGTGAACACAGCAAATCTGACTGCAGTAGATGTGAAAGAAATGCAAATAAGTTGTGATAAATCAGCCGGTGCACATATAGCAGGTGAAATAAGTATTGAACACGTCACCAGCTTTTTGCTTTTACCCATCATGAGATGTGTCTTGTGTGACACCTTGGCAATGAGACCTTTTTGTAGGCCATCAGTTGGGACTGAACCTGCTGATATTAATTTGCACTGACAGGGGGCTGGATTTCTTTTTATTTACTGATGGTTTTCAGCTGTTGTCTTGGCTTTCCATGCCTTTTTGCACCTCCCTTTCTTCATGTGTTCAATACTTTTTCCCTGTGTCATTTCACATCATTACACATAACTTGATTTCTGAACTTATTTGTTTTAGTTTCTTTGTATGCAGGGCTCTACGCTAACATTTTTCCCAAGGAGTACATGTACTCCTAAATAATAAACAGTCGGAGCACAGAAAGAAATTTAGGAGCTCATTGAAAAATGTTCAAGTAGCACAAAATGTATACTTTTTTTCCCCCAGTGTTTTTCCCACATTTCTCTCACTTTGAATGCACTGCGTTGTCACAGAAAACTACTGCAGTTGGCTCATGACTCTTTGCAGAATGTGGGAGTTGTAGTTTTTGTAACAATTAGAAGCGGGGGGGAAAAATCCATTATGGTAGGTTGTAATATTTACTTGTACACTGCGCTCGTAAATCATTTTTCCTTGTCTCACATGTCTATTATTAGGAGCAAATTCTCGTGAAATGGGGGCACTGTAGAGCCCTGGTATGTATGGATTACTTGAGTTGTTACAAAAATCTGGTGAAAATTTCATGTCAATAGCATCGTTGGAAATATATTTACTGGGAAAAATGGTGACGTGTTCATTACTTATTTCACTCGCTGCACGATAACTCTTAAACTGTTGGAGCTGTGCAGGCAAAGTACTGGTGTTAGGTTACGGCTGCTTAATGTTGTTACATATAGTAGTCTATGGACACAACCACGGCAAATAAAAAAAAGAAGGTTTTTTTCTGTGGAAAATCCTTTTTGGAATATTGGATTGTATGGTTTCGACAATCGACTACTGTGGACTTCACTGAAAAAAACAGAGTTATATTTACTGTGGTCAGATTAGCTGTTTTCATTCTGAAGGAATCACTGCACATGGGTATGCACTTGTAATGACATTTTGAACATGTTAAGAGGGTAAATGCACTGGAGCAGGAGGATAACAAGGTATAGGCAACACAGAAAATGCAACCACTCCAAATTTCCTAACAACACAGCTATGTGTTGAAATTGCCCAGAATTTTCCTTTAACATTTAAACAGTAGTGCAATCATTAAACAGTGCTTTTTTATAGCAGTTCACACAATAAATGGGAATCATGTATAACATTTTAATATTTTAGGCCCAAGTATTCCTCCATTATCAGTTAAATAGTTAAAGCTAGCTATTTTTAAAAACTAAAAAAGCAGAATCCAAAAGCATGAGAAAGAAAGATATTACTTCAACAAAATCCCACATTAGGTTTGCCTCAAAATGATGGCTAAATTACATGTAGGCTACTAAATTAACAATAGCACACTATCAAGAGCTTGATATTATAGATAGCCTATTTGGTAGTGATTATCTCCTTGCTACTACTGCACAGGAATGACAATGTTCCCAACTAGAACTGAAAGTAAAGCGATTTTAAGAAGAGAACTCACCTGTCCTTTGTTAGTTCATCGATGAAATCAAGAACTCTTAAATTGCAGGTAAATCTGGCTTTGGTTTTACGAGACAGTTTTCCATCTTCTAAATACTGGGGTGATAAAGACCACTGTCTCTTTATGGCATCATCATAAATATTACAGAAGATGATTGGGCCACAGATATAACCTTAGAACTCCAAGTCTGAGTGTAACTTTGTAGATAGAACCTTTTTGTTTTACTAATAAAACACTTAAAATTAATTTTATTTAAAAAAAACTATAATAATGTTCACATTCAAGTTATACCAAAGTAAGTAAATTTTGACAAAAATGTCAGATGGAACCTTATTATTCTAGTGTAGCAATCTTCCACATTACTAATCTACATTTCAGAAGCAGTGACCTTCCAACAATTGTCATTATACTTGCCAATTTATACACTTGTCATTTTTATTCATACCCCACTTATCTTGTGTAAAAAACATGCCATATAAGGCGCCACTGGTTATAAGGTGCACAGGGGTCTGCGGTTTGTAAAAACGCCTTATATGAGCTAAAATATTTAATAAACACAATTTTTATGGATAATTATAGCCTTGAATGTAAAATATAATGATAGTACAGTAGATTCATAGTGAGCTCAAGATGTCTGGACTGCTATGTGAAGGGACAGTAAGTGTTACCTGATAATTCAACCAATGAAGGTGTCACCGTGTTGAAAGCAAGTGACCAATCATAGGAGGGCCATTGTCTCCCTTGGTTTCCGCCCCAAATGTCTAAAGTCAGTTTCATCCATGCGCATACAGTGTTGCCAACTTAGCAACTTTGTTGCTAGATTTAGCGACTTTTCAGACCTCTCTAGCGACTTTTATTTTAAAAAGCAACTAGTGACAAATTTAGTGACTTTTTGTGGTGTTATTGGCGACTTTTGGAGACTTGTTCTCCCTCTTCTCAACGAGCAGCGGGTGCTGCGGTGAGCCCCTACCCCATTTGAAAGCACTCAAAGGCGGCACAGTCCGTGCAGCAGTTCCTCCCAGTTCTGCAGCCAGTCAGAGCAGGAGATGTTAACCCCTCCCCACCAGACTGAAAATGTATTGCGCATGCGGGAAGCCCGGCTGGCTGATCCCGCTCAAAATGTAAATTGTAACGTGTTCGTTGTTTAAAATAAGTCACTGCACAAAAATAATTAACGGTCTGCATTGGCTCTCCTGCCCGGACTCGGAGGCACATCTCTCTCTCTCCGTCTAGTCTATTCAGTGCAAAGAGAGAGAGAGAGAGAGAGAGAGAGAGAGAGAGAGAGAGAGAGAGAGAGAGAGAGAGAGAGAGAGAGAGAG
>JACXGM010004038.1:0-26365 GCA_016801145.1 Umbra pygmaea | reverse complement strand
TAATCACAAGAGATTTTTAAACAGCTGTTCATTCCTGTTTCTGTTTTCTGCAGCATCTTATTTCAGTGGACGTGATGACGTCACAAACATGTTAATTAGCGTATGACGTCATCTAGCGACATTTGGAGACTTTTTGAGCAGGCTTTAGCTACTTTTCTTTTGAAAATAGTTGGCAACACTGCGCGCATAGAAATCAAATCCCCGCGTGTAGAAATGAACTTCGAGTGCAGAATTTACCTGCGAGAGCATATGCCCCCCAGCAGTCGTATATCAGACACTCGTGGACGTGTTTTGGCTGCTCTGTGTGAGTGCTGCTTAATTTTATATGCTCAGGTGCCATTCTTTCCCTCTCCCTATGTTTTGTTTCACGCTCGCACCTGCCTGTTTACACTCGAATGTTGAATTGGTGCATGAAGAGTAATATCTGTGCCAGTGAAATTATATAATTTGCTTGTGGGGGTATGTTTATCGTGCTCGCAAGTTTTGATAATAAATCTGACGCCATAGATGAGTGTGTGGGACAGGCCCGGCGCCAAAAGGGCCATTGTATTGTCAGCCCTCCAAGTTTAAGTTTAAGATACCCCATAGAAAATTGCAGAATCCCCAAAAGTCAAGCCAGTCAGGCGTATGCGATTTGTTGCGTTGATGATTAAGATGTGCTGCAAGCAGCACAGAAATCAAATGTAGCAGATTAATATCAAAGAAAAGTCATAGACTGGTAAAAATCATGCTTTGATTGGCCTTCACACAGTGGAAAGGTGGGCTTAATTCCAAATTGATGTTTACATTCAAAGTTAGGCTAGAAAGTACACTTTTTCCAATGGAAAGGATGTTCACCCCAAGATTGGATTAAAAAATATCCCCAACTATAAAGGTAAACAGTTGGATGATAGATATTAGAAAGTGGTTTTGCCAAGACAAAGGTTCAAGTCAGTGGTAGGGAAAGGGAGAAGCCAGAGTCGGACATGGAGGCTAATTTAGGTAGACCGGACCATCGACCGCCGAGGCTGCTCAGCCCAGCGGCAGCAAATCACCTGTACAATGGTTTTGCCGAATGGTGACAGCGAGGGGGCTACAGTCACGGAGACTGGACTTAAAGCATAATTAATACAGCCTTAAATGTGCCTGATGACAACCTAGCTGAAGATATGTCTGTTAAGAAAAGTTAGCCTCATCGGTTTTGTATTATTGTTATTTGCAAGCTTTTGGAAATGGATGGAAAATGGCTTGGCATGGTAATGTGGTGTGATTACATTTGAAATGTTTGGTTTATAATAGCGTCTAATTTATTGAGGTTGCTATTGTAGAATATGTGCGTAGGTAGTGATGGACATTATACATTTTTTTTCTTCTCATATGATGGTAGGCTACTGCATAGCAGTGTAGTATTGTCAAAACATTTGTTTTTCAAACAGGGTATTATTAATCATCAACACTGTAAAGCAGTAAACTAACCTGTTTTATTTTGGCAAGGCCGTGTGTGGCTACAATTTAATGCATTGTTTTAGTGTAAGCTACAATTGATTAGTATCCATTACATACTATCAACATTATTCATACTGTGTTATTATGAAGCTGAAATATGTGTGCCCTCTTAGTCATTTCGAATTGACCTGCTTGCAGAGTTAATTCTCCCGCCGGGCCCGTTAGAGACAGTAATGAAACGCCTTCTCTGAATTTTCCCCCTAAAATATTTTAAGCTTGTTATCTGATCCAGTGTCTCATTTCCCACAAAAAATAGCATTCAAACATGATTCACTACACAAGTTGCGTAGGGCCATGTCAGTTGCGCAAGGGCCTGTAATTAGTGATGGGAAGTTCGACAATATTTATTCAGATGTTGTCGAGTTGTTCAGTTAAAATAAAGAATATTTAGAGTAATTTTGTTCATTTGAGTAGTGACTCCAGAGTCAGTATCTTTTCGAGTCGTTCAATAAAAATTACAGATTTTTTGAGTTGCGACTCCCGAGTCAATAAAAAAAGTGTCGTTCAAAATGAAAGTAATCTTTCACAAATTGTACATACAGTAGTGCAATGTTTAGCTACAACTTCTGCAGTGAGCGGATGAAGCAAAACTATCCTTCTGGTCACGAAATGAGAGAAAATAAGAAAAAGAAACTGCTGGAGCAGCAATCAGGTAGCTAAACTTTTGTTCTCTCCCCTTGCAAAGTTTGATATCAGGAAATAGCAGTAACATTCAGTGTTGGGTAAATCTACTTTTCAGTTACATTCCAGTTACATGTTGAGTTCACAAGTTTTGGGAAGTCCCTAATGCTTTCTGTACACCTAAAGACATTGAAAAGATTTAGAAAATACTTTATAAGATTATCAGCTCACATCTAAAGACTTGGGTTCAGAGTTTTTACTCTCAGACTAAAGATTTTACAAACACTGAATCTTGTAGTGACACTATTTACAAGACTACAACTAGATTATTTTAGCTTTTTATTCCCACCAAATTCCTCCCATCATGCTCAGCAGTGATTTAACAAAAATGGAGGAGAAGCAGCTACAGTAGTTACATCAAAAAGACACGGCTGCTCTGCCCAATGCTCGACAAGGCGCTCCTCTTTATCCACAGCCCATTTTTCGCCTACTTGGCGCTCGTTGTGTTTCCACATCCGTCGACATGTTTCTTTGTTGTGACTGATGGCTTCCTGTTTCCTGTTTAACGATTTTATTGGTTGTTGATTGTTTTACATCACTATGACTACGCTAGGACTTGCGATAATATCAAACATGTTTGATATGAAAGACTAGAGAAAGACTGGCATAAATCGGGTCGCCGACTGCAGATTATCACCTCGCATTTAACAATCGAGACGACGGGAGCGCGCTGAGACTCCAGTAAGATTCCTAAAGACTGCCGGTCTTTAGTCTGGGACTGTTAAAATCCTTTGGTGTATGCCCGGCATAAGTAAGACAAAATTATCAGGGAAATGGAGTTCATATCTTAAAAGTAACCTATAAAATAAATAGTAAGAGTAAAGAAAATATCAATCATGGTCACCAGTAAGATATGAACTCCATTTACCTGATCATGTTGTCTTAATTAGGGACTTCACAAAACTTGTGAACTCAGCAAGTAACTGGAATGTAACTGTACAAGCTACTTTACCCAACACTGGTAACATTACATTGATGTGCTAGTTTGCTTATTCAGTCTGTGTACCTAGCTTGCCAGCCACATCTAGAGCTGTGTTCTTTGACTTTATGGTGGACAAATGTGAAAGTGAAACACAACTATTTATTACGTTTGATAAATGCCAACAAACAATGATTAGTATAAACTGCAGCATGCATTCATATTTGTGTGTACAAAATTAAACTTGCGGTTTAAAGCAGCAACCTCTAGGGACCAGTCCAGACAATATATGGGCATGTCACTCCTCATAGGTTTCAAATAATTTTAAAACAAGACAATGATTATCTAGTCTTTCAGTGAAGGTTTAGTTACAACTCTGGACTAATGCAATGGATTGAAATTTACTATTGTTACCGTGCCGAGTCGCAGTCCCTCTGCTTCCCAGAACATTGCTGCACTCATTAAGTCCCAGCATACTAACGTGCATGAACGCATCCCTCTACCTTGTTCGCAATCACTGGAATTCTAGACACCTGGGTCTGATCCTATTAGAACATGTCTGAATGAACACGGCTTTGTGAAGTATTGTTGGTTTTGACTGCATATTGAGCATTCCTGTCTACAAGTTTATTATTCTGGTCTGACCTTTTTCCTGCCTGACTTCTCTCCCTGTTGAATTTGCTCATTGGTACTTTTGCCTGAGTTTTATCTGTGTGCCGATCCCTGCCTGCCTGACCATTCCTGCCTTCTGAGTTTGTACTCCCACCAGTGTTCTGGCTACCTGCTTGCTTCCAGACCATCCCTGCCTTCTGAGTTTGTACCCACACCAGTGTCTACCTGTGAACCGTGCACACACAAAAATATTACCACACAAAGGAAATCATTCTGGTGTCGATGTGAAAAATAGGCATAAATGTAGTGTACACATTTACTCAAATTATTCAGGCTGAAATATTTGTACTGATATACATCAACTGCTAGGGAACCCATTCAATCAACATACAAGTCATTTGCGATGCTATACAGGACTTAAGGAGATGTGATGTTGAACTGCATGTGTGGCACTTAGCCCAAATGCCCCAGCAGCAGAACAGGAGAGGAGAGCTTATTTGACAGAAGAGCTGCTGCATCGTCTATAGCAAAGTAATCTTGGTCTAATGTTGAACTACATTGCAAAAATATCACCAAGCATTCATAAACTTGTGATTCAGTGAGAGGGAGCCAAAAACATTGGAAAGTATGAAAGAAAAATCAATAGCAATCTGCCGTTATAATATCAATCCGCTACGGAACAAGCACGCCTGCTTTTAAAGGGATTGTGAGATGACACTATGATTGGTTTATTGCACGTTACGCCCAAACCACACCTATGACTAATGTAGCTACTTCAGACCTACCCATTTTAGACTTGCATTGGGCGCAAGAGTCATTAAATCCGCCGGTATAATAGCAACAGCGTCCAAGATCCGCCCACAAAGTCACTTGCGTTTTGCTTTTGATATTTGCATATCAGATCGTTAAAATAGGGCCCAAGGCTTTCCTTGATTATGAGCAGTAATTTTGCCCATGAAATGCTATGTACATCATTCGCATATTTAACTCGAGATTATTAAATTAATTAACTGCATGACTACTACACATTTATCTCACAAAAATAGCCTAATAGCCAACCGTGTCAATAGAGTTGCAGCCTCCTGTTTGTTTGTTGAAATTTCTGAGTAAGTGATCCTTCCAGTCCTCTTCCCGAAAACTTTTGGGAAGATCCCTTTTAAACGCAAATCAGCATGCAGGGGATTTTAAATGGAATAAGCACAAACAGGGCTGTCAATGATTGTGAATGTGAAATAACAGCGCTATGCAGAGCCAGTCCCTGGGACCCTCCTACTTGACCCATGAGCCATGTAAACCATTTGCCATTGCCACACATTTACACCTGACTCCCCAGTGCTCCCAATACAATCCTTCCTCCTTTAAAACAGTATGCTCCATTTGTCGGTGTAAGAGAATAAGTAGACCTATACAGAACGGAATGCATACATGTAAAATATTTATTGAATAGAACATTTTCTACAGAATAGTAAGTTAAGGATGTCAACATAAGCCTATAGGTGACCAAGTACTAATAAATATGGATACGTTGTCATACATACTGTAAAATCGCCTACACACTTTCAACACTAAAATGGAGCAGACTATTTACAAATTTCATTTCTAAATTCTTCATCTGATGTGGATGACAACACCCTCAACTTAAAGCTGACCGTCAGCACTTTCACATCCTATGCATTGTCTTTGTCTATCTAAAGTACTGGAATGCATTACAAAAAATAAAACAAGAATATTACTGTACAAATACTTTCATGTTTCACTGCATATGATAAGGTTGTGTCTTTCTACCTGGAAAAGCAGTGAGCAGCAGTCAGCACCCAGTCTTTGTTGATTAGGGAGCCTCCACAGAAATGAAGCCCATTCGCTCTGTGCAGACTGACTTGCCATGGCCAGCTTCCTGGAACAGCAGCTTGACCCCCCACAATCTTTGTATTGAGAGAAGCAGTGCCGCACACTTCAAAATAACAACAGGGGAGATTTTTCATGAAACAAAATTGTGAAGGGTCATACTTGAGAACATTATAAAAGATGAAAATAAAAAAATATATATTCAAAGACAACACATGCTCTTTTATTTGTATTTTTTACCCTAATTGATCAAATGTATTGCCGCCTGCTCAACATCAGTTAGTTATTTTAGCTATATTTTACTTGGCAAGTAGACTGAGAATATTTTCTCATTTGCAGCAACAATCTGGGGAGAAGTGGGGGAGGGAATGAATGAGCAAATTGAATGCTGGGGATGATTAGGTTGCCATGATGGTATGAGGGCCAGATTGGAGATTTGACCAGGACAACACAGTTAGCAACATTACTCTTAAGATAAGTACCATTGGGTCTTTAGTGACCACAGAGAGTCAGGACACTGATTTAAAATCCCAATTCGAAAGATGACATCCTACACAGGGCAGATGTCCCATCACTGCCCTGGGGCATTGGGAATGATTTTTAGATCAGAGGGAGGAGTGCCCCCTACTGGCCCTCCAACACCACTTCCAGCAGCATTAGTCTTCCATCCAAGGACTTACTACGCTCATCATCCCTGCTTAGCTTCAGAAGCAAACCAGCAGTGGAATACAGGGTGCAGTGCGGCTGGCATATACAGGTCCTTCTCAAGAAATTAGCATATTGTGATAAAGTTCATAATTTTCCATAATGTAATGATAAAAATGAAAGTTTCATATATTTTAGCTTCATTGCACACCAACTGAAATATTTCATGTCATTTATTGTTTTAATACTGATGATTTTGGCATACAGCTCATCTCACAATTGGTAACTTCATGGTGGTCATGGTTCCTATCCTTGTTGCAACATTCCTGCTATGCCCAGGAATTCTCCTAGAGGCAAATTGGTAGCTGAGTGCTGCCTGGAAAAGATGGGTAGTAGGTAACAGTTACCTAACCACAATACTCTCAAACGACTCCTTGTGTGCAATCGGGCATTTGTGTATTCAATCATGGTTGTATACATTTTAGGCAAATGTGTAAACCTCTCACATATTTTATTAAGGCTTCTTCTTTGCTCACGCAGTGTGATAAGAATCACACGACCTGTAACACGTGCTTGGAGGATCTTCAACCTTCCTGCACATGTCAGAGATCGCTGATGTGACAAGGTTTAATGGGGAACTTGACATTACAATTTGGGAGGGGAGAAAAACAAATAAATGCATATAAATGTTGCTGACATTTCAAATTAAATTGTAATATATTTTTAGTGTACACATTAAGAGGCAATGTTTGTATGCAAACCTAGAGATAAATCCTTAATAACTACATTTTTAATATTCAAATATCAGCTGTTTGCTATACCTATGTAACTCTTCTATAACACAAAACATGTCATTCTAAATTTTAAACTGTGCACAAATGAATATTCCAACCTTAGTCATTCTTTTCAGTTCTTTGCAGCCAATGACTGTAATGTATGCTTTTTATGATGACTGTACTTTAAGCACCTTCTCATATTTACTGTGCAAATGTTTTAGGCACATTTAAAAACATCTGTACACAGTTGTTCAGTTAATGAGTTTTGTTTCCATAAATCAATCTGACAAGTGGTCTATTACTTTCTTTAAGAAAATACACAAAATTCTCAGTAACATTTTTTTTGTTTAATGCATGATTGGAAATCAGCTGAAAAAATATATAAATATTTAAAAAAAAAATTGTTAAAGGATTCTAATGTGCCTAGGACTTTGGCACATTACTGTTTAGGTGAAACTTCTGTCGTTGTGTCTTTGAGCAAGAGAGTTAACCTAATTACCACCAGGGGCCTAGCTAGTTCAACATGTTCTGGGGCCTTTTTTATAAAATTTGTGGTGTAAAAGAAGTGGCGTACGGACAAAACATAGGACGTGCGTAGGCAAAGAAATATTTGGATTTATAAAACAGTGTGCACGCACGTCCTATGCGTTTTCCCTTTATAAATCACAATCAAGTCTAATACGTGGTGCAGCTTTTGCGGCTACATGTCACACCCACTGTTGGCCATATATAGTCAGTAAAACGCCCGCAAATTAATATTAATTGATTGAGAAATCATGGCAAACACAGAGGAAAACAAAAAAAATCAACTTCACTCAATGGCCCTCATTTATCAAACGTGGGTAGAAACCAGTGTAGAACTGAGTGCAGAAATCATCTTACGACGAGACTCACGTGTGATTTACAAAACATTCGTATCACTCCAATTCCAGCGTACGAATGAGCGGCTGTTGATAAATCAGACGGTTGAAAACAATCGTAATTTAAATATCACGCCCACAAATATGCATGGATTCGAGGCCTCGCCCTTAGAATTTACGACATGGATAAGCGAAATCCGACAAAGTAAATGACTGAGGTTACTGCTATAGTCATTGAAAAAGATTAACAAGAACCTGAAGTGTATTTCAAATAAATGAAATATTTTCACTAAACATTCCACGTTGTATAGCTTTCTACCCAATATAGCACTCACTATATTAGAAGTGCAGAATAAGATCCAGTCTCCTTTATAGAGCCCCCAATGGTGGCTGTTGTGGCCACTGATCTTGAATGGCACCGTTCTCCAGCGCAATATCGTGGAGAACCCGCATGCCATAATTATGTTGCAGGCCTGCTTTGGTGTGTATAGCAGTCCCCGCACCCCACCCCGCTTACCCAAGACAGAGCCACCTGCCCTTGAGCAAACTTATACATCACTCCACTGTGGTTCGTGTGCGTGTGCGTGTGCGCACTGTTGAACCTGCGCTCCTGCTTGTTTCAGGATTTGCAAGCGGTGTTATGTACTCAGTCAGGGCATAACCTTTTTCACCAAGACGAATCACATCAAACCGTTTCACCAAAGAACTATGTAGAACAATTATAATAATTGTACGAGGGTGTAACTCACCGAGGAGATGACTCCAGCCATGCAGTGCGCCCTCCTGTAGCCTTGTTCCAATGCTGCAGTTTAGAAAAATAAAGAGACGCGCGTCCCACCCGGCCACCGGGCTACCATATTCAAAACAAACATCCCGGCATCACATATGATCTGAACGTTGATTTAATTAAAGTTTCTGCGATTGATAAATGCGTAATCATTAATGGATGGTGGTACAGACGCAGTACAATCAATCGCCCAATTCGCCCCAATTGGAAACCCAGCAATCTCATAAAATTGTCTTTTAATAATAGTTTGAATATACCAGAAAGGGACTTCATAGCCGCCAAAACTGCTGGCCTACTTCGACTATTGTTGGCTGTGATATACCAGACTTGTCCCTGATCTCTCGCTGAAAGGTCCCAATGTAGAGAGCACGCATTAAGGTCCTCCAGATCTGCCATCGCTTCGACTACAGGACTGCCAAAGCGCTTGTTTAAATAATATATATATATATATTATTTGATTGAAATTGTAGTTTGCCTAATTTCTGCCCTCATGTTTTAGGCCACCCCGAAGTGAAAGGGAAAAAATAAACCACTTAATAGCAATGTGCTGTATATAATTAATTTGTAATTCTGAAATGTAATTTGCAATATGGGGTAGTTGCGATGCAGACACATTCATCAATGATTGCTGGTTCAACAATTCACTGAACTGGGTGGTTATACCATGAACACCTCTAGTCACACTAGAGAATTTGCGTACACAAGGTCAGACCAGACGTAAAATTTTATCGCAGCCTACGATCACGTTGAAATTGATAAATCCCTTGCTTTGCGTAGGAATCGGCGTACGCCCGTCGTACGCCTGTTTTAGGTCGTATGCACATTTCATAAATGATGGCCAATGTAAGGTAGAAAATATTATTGGTGAGGTGGAAAAGAGGAGTAAAATGTTGTTTGAAGGGCAGTGTGGTTATTACTAATGCCAAAAAGTGTCTAGCGCTTCATCGCAAATGTGTGTCTGCCACGGGTGGGAAAAAAATTGTTTCATTAAAGCAACATGTCTGCATCACTAATTATTTGGACATTGGTGGAATGAAAATGCTTTCGATTAATAAAGCATTTTCATTCTCATACGGTGCTCTTATGGCAACATGAGTGCAGTCAATAGCACCGATTATGTTTGAGAAACCGGACATAGCTGCAAATTGTGCTTTTTGTTTGCCTATTCTACCTACTAACACATCTGGTATAATCCGGTTAATATATCCCTGACCTGTCAGCCAATTCCCTCTGGAAAGTGCCAGTCACCAGAAATCCTAATGTTGCCAGGACTTGAAGTGGGACTGGCACGGCATGTTTTCTCAGAGTGCTCCTCTGTAACGCTGGGCCCAAAAGAGCACAGCGGTCCAACAGGACGACCCGAGGAAGTCGGAACCGGCTCATCAGCCACTCGTCCTCGTTTGCCAGCAAGTCTTCTTTCTGTCTGAAAATGCATACCCTCCAAATCCTTCCATTTGCCACATCTTCTAACAGCGCAAGATCAGCCATTGTGTGTCATTATGCATTGTGATGGCATGGCTTTTAATAACCATTTTATTGTAGCTGATAAGCTACATATGTCGGTATGGGAAATAATTCTGTGCAAATGGATTCCTTGCACCTTTCAAAATGGTTAAGACATACAATGGAACACATTTAAAAATAAAACGAACTAAAGACATATACCGTAGCTGATGACATTTGTATTATGAAAACAACTTTCCCCAGTGGACAATGAAGACATTATTTATCTATCTAATCTAATCTAATGTATATCTGCTCCGCCAGACTGCACATCGACAAAAATATTAGTTTTAAACATGATTTTGTTCTGTTTACCGTATTATTTATGAGGATGAATTACATAACATGCCAATATAATTACTGAAAATTTTTGAGTGTTCTTTTTGCAAATATGTCTACATTTGCATTTAAGTTTGTAACAGGTGTCCCAGCGTGTGACTCCTGTTCCATATGAACTGAGACATGGGGCCCTATCTTACACCCAGCGCAATTGACTTTTTACACGAACGCATGTATCATTCCTATTTTACACCCGACGCATATGGGACTTTTCCCTCCACAGACGCCCGTCGGTAAATTAGGGAATGAACTTGCGTTTGTTGGGCGTGTTCCGGCGCAAACGTTCCCTGGTGCTATCTTGCAGTCCCCGAAAACAAAGTGGCGTGTTATTCATATGCTATTTTAAGGGCACTAGCTTAACCATAATGTAGCGTGTGCACAACGCACATTCACTTTGCTCCTCTCATCTACACAAATGCAGCAGTTTTTTATTATTGCAATACATAATTAGAAGGAAAAATATTACCACACGAGGAAGTCATTGTGATGTCCGACAATGTGAAAAATAGGTATACATCTAGTGTACACATTTACTCAAATTATTCATAATGAATTATTTGCACTGATATACATAAACCTCAAGGGAACCCATTCAATCAACAAGTATACACACGTAATTTGCGATGCTAATAGTTAAATTGCCCATGTCTTTACTCAGAATTACTCAGGCTCAAGCCATGCACGACTCATTTATGGCAACTTTGCCATGAGAAATCCCCCCTTGGATGGGTGGCTGTGAAGGGGACAACAGTTATCCGTTAAATACATGGTTAATGATGACACAATTTATGATGCCAGCAAGTGCGTAAAATGCTGTTTTATCAAAAACACACACAAACACGCAGTGTAGCCTAATTGAACGAATATTTGGCACATTGAAAATGCGCGTCAGGTGTTTGGATAGAACAAGTACACTACTCAAGTCGCAGCATTCGTTGTGGCTTGTATTTTACGCAACATTTCCATGAATCATGGATGTGTTGATGACATTAATTAGGAAATATTAGAGGACTTCAGGAGACGTGATGTTGAAATGCGTGCCAGCCACTTAAATGCCCAGAAATGCAGAACGGGAGCGGAAAGCTTACTTGACATAAGAGTAATCTCGGTCTAATGTTAGACTACATTGCAAAAATATTTCCATGCATTCATAACCTCGTGATTCAGTGAGAGTAAGTCCAAAACATCGGAAAGTAGGCTGACTTGTGACATTTCTTTATTTACATTTTGTAAAAAGAAAAATTAATAGAAAATCGCTGTTATAATAGCAATCCGCCATGGAACAAGCGCGCCTGCTCTTAAAGGGAATGTGAGATGACGATCTGATTGGTTTATTGCACGTTACGCCCAAACCACACCTATGACTAATGAAGCTACTTTAGACCTACCCATTTTAGATATGTGTCGGCCACAAGAATAATTTATCCCGCTGGTAAAATAGCAACAGCGCCCGGGACCCTCCCACAATGTAACTTGCGTTTCGCGTTTGATACTTGCGTTTCAGATCGTTAAAATAGGGCCCATGGACTCATTGGGATAGTTGTTATTGTGGATATCTTTGTTTTTAGTTAATTATATATGCCAGTACTTATGTACTGTTTTCAGTTTACATTGAATGTGTTATTGTGGGATTATATTATGTGTGCTGTGTGGCGCCTTCCTCTCTTTCACCTGGTACTGATTGGTAGTGATGGCAGTTTGAAACTGAAGCTTCGAAACGTGCTCCGAAACATTAACTACAATTCCATTTGAACCACTGCTCTGAAGCTTGCTTTGGTATGAAAAAATCATGTGACATCGGACACCCGAAGCAGTAACTGTTTCATTCTCTGAATGAATCAACTGAGTGCTTCGTAGCCACACGCGAAACAGTCAATGACAGTATGGAAACAGTCAGGAATCAGGTGCTGCCACTGCAACTGGCACCGCCTCGTTTCGAGTCTGAATTTTAGCGCGCTCAAAGCATAACAACCTTAATGCACAACATACAGTGACAAGCATTCGTTTCTTCGTATCAATTTATTGTTATTACTATAGAAGCATCTAGGAAGAGAGGTCATTCTGGCATGGGAAAACTTTATTTTAATCACTCCTGATAAGGTGCGCTGACTGTTAAATATTATTATAAAATATTAGGCTAAAAGTAAAGGTATTGAACTGCAACTATCAGCAGCCTATAGTAATAACTGTCTCAATTGTGTATAAAAACATTAGCATACTTGATAACGATAGGTCTATATCACACGTGTCAAACCGGTTCCACGGAGGGCCTAGTGTATGCTGGTTTTTGGTTTTTCCTTTCAATTAGAGCCCAATTAAGACCTAGACTGCCAAATGAGGGAAGAGCCTAACCAATTTGTGACTTAATCAATCAGTCAGATACAAGGTAAAAGCTAAAACCTGCAGACACAAGGCCCTATGTGGAACCGGTTTGACACCCCTGGTCTATATGATTAGTGTAGCCATTAGGTTGTGAGGAAAAAAGTGTGGAAAAAAACAATGTTCCTTAATAAATATCTTTGAGTGTTCCCTATCCCTCCTACCCCCTGGCCATAGGTACGCAAGCACACACAACTTGTGCTATATTTTCCCAGCACATCCTCCGTTTGCCCAACCACTCTCTCCCCAACAACAACAACAATAATACACAAATAAATCAATCTTTATTTGTAAAAAACTATGATATCCCTTTGTTATTATACATGTTGACCTGTGCTTGTGTGTAGGGGGGATAGGTGCGTGCACTAGATTTATTTCACTAATATCAAAGCCTCTTGTCCACTATCTAGCCGGGATAATATAGATGCTGCTTTGGCACTTCACCAGGCAAAGTCGCTGTTACTGAAGCTTCGAGTAATGAAACCATTTTCGAACCAATTGTTCTAAGTGGTTCAGTGTTTCACCATAGCTTAATTTGCCCATCACTACTGATTGGGGAGTTGATCTAATTACCTAAACACTGTCAGCTGGTTGCTCAGTCCTTATATTAGTCCAGGTGAAAGAGAGGAAGGAGCGGTTCATTAATAATCTGTCATCATATTAGAAGGCTGTCCAGGAGCTGTACTGTGGGATTTAGGCGGTGGGCCGGAACTCGAAATTAGGAATTTAATACTTACCTCAACGCTGTGTACAATTTTTTTTTCTGAGGTCATTTAAAAAAATAATTTAAGTACTACAGACGCTTACTTTTTTAAACCGCAAATAAGCAGGACTACTAATCATAACGTTAGAAATCCCCCCTTTTCCCTGACAACCAAAGAAAATAATGACCAAAGTTTTTAGATTTTTGTCTTTCTATTCTAGGGTTCAAAATTAACTTTTTCATCCACCAGCCAAATGGCTAGTGAATGTTCAAATTTTACCAGCTACTCAATAGATAACTATTATTTTTTTTGGCTGGTGAGTGAAGCAACTCTACCAACCACCTGCATATTTTACCAGCATTTGGCTGGTAAATGGTGCTAATTTTTAACCCTGATTCTAACCCATCAAGAAAATGTATAACACACAATGTATGCAATATATCTTATAAGTATCAAACGGCTCATGCTAGTAATACTGAGGTAAAAATGAGGTGTTGTATCCACTTAGCTTCAAGTGTGAAAAGCCTTGTGTAACCCCCTTTTGCCAGACAACTTGGGCAAAGTCTGTGCAATGTACACACTAATGGGTGAACCTGCAAATCATAGAGAGTACAGTCTGGGGTTCCAGTTCCCAAAACAGGCAATGGTAGTATTTTTGGGCGAATACAACACTATCCAGACAGTAGTGTGTTAAGTAGTTGTCCAGCTGGAAACCCGATGAAATCTGACTAACCTGTGGCTGTTCTCATCTATTTACACCTGGCTGCACCAGAAACACCTAATATTCCCAAAACGTCACCTAGCCCATCAGAATTAAGGATTCCAGCCAATCAGAATTAAGTTTTCAACCCCAATTTGGCTCATGGTCTGACTAACTCTGGACTCTGGGCTATTCCCAAATATCATCTAGTGCTACTGTAGCTATCCTATTTTATTCTGATGCATGAGTTTCATTCTAAGGGTTTGCTTTTGTTTGCTTTTGAGCATGTGCACACAAACTATTTAGTGAATTATTTTAGCTGGTGATCACATTAATTACAATGGTGACACCAGTGCAATTGAAAAGGTTGTACAACTACTTCCAATCCACTATATAAACAACCAGTTCTGGAGTGATGTCACTAGAGAGGCAGAGAAGCTCTTCCTATAGATCATAATACTCAGTCCCTATTGGTGCATTATGCATCTCATGCATCATGTCAAATAGAGCACGTAGTAATTCATTGTCTCAGAAACATACATTACAGCAAACTGCAATGGAGAAGTGTAGGGGAGCAGTTATTCATTACTATTGCAAACAGCATGTACACTTTATTAATGTAGTATATCAGTGCAAGTGGATGACGTTACTAGAAAAAATACATAAACAAGGAGGGGACAAGTAGCAAAAGGAAGTGCAATGTGTTTAAGTGTGGTCAAATGTTCAAAGCAAATTAAAAAAACAGTGTAACAGCATGGTAGTGTAAACTATTACTGTATTTGTGCAAGAGTCATCAGCTGCCCTTAGGTTATTGGATGGTGGAGGTGGAAGGAAGAGGCTCTCTATGATTCCCCTATAGAAAGTTGAGGATGGATTCTGAGAATTAAGCCTCCTCAACTGTGGGAGGAAGTGCAGATGTTTTTGGGGTTTCTTGGCCTGGTTCTGTTGGTGGTGTCAATAGAAGAAGACGAGTCATCTGTGATGTGGATACTTAGCAACTCTGTGACCTTGACCTGCTCCATCATGGTGCTGTTGATGTGACGATAGTCAATGATCACCTCTGTATTCATTTGGGTGAAAAGAGATTGTGTTGTCCTGTCCATGTCTGTGTGTTAGATAAACAACTGAATTATATTCAGATAAAAACACAGAAAGTGCACATTACCAGAGACTTATAAATCACATTTTTTCATCTTGATATTTGTATTAAAATGCTAGGCTTCTTAAATGAGCTTGACAAGACTACTGCACTTCTGACCACAAATAATTGTTAAATAGTTCAAACACAACCATCTTTAACTAAAATATTTCTCCACCATATTCCAGCGTATACCTGTTCTGTTATGTAGTTAAAGCCCAACCACTGACAGATGTAGCTGAACAACTGCCGGTCAATGATGAGTGTCTCCAAGGTCTGGATTCTGCACTCTGCATTAGATGATGGCCCCAAACAACAAAGGAGAGCCTCTCATCTACTCCCAGCTGGATGCCTAATATGCAGGAAGAGTCAGTATGTTATTGACAGTCATAGAAAAAGGAAAAAATAACTTTCAAAATACACAAAATGATTGAGGACCTGACTGTGATCATTGCACATGGAGGAGAGTGCCATGCTCTAAAAAAAATACAACTGATTTGAAAGCCTTGCCAATGCCAGCGCTGTTCATGACACAGGAAGAAACAGACACCAGACTACTGCTACACTGTGCTCATGCTGCTGATTACAGCAGGCATATTATTATCAGAAGTCCTGACACTGATGTGTTTGTACTGGCCCTCACCTTCTACAATGACATCAGAGCTCACCTGTATTTCCAGACAGTGCACTCCTATGGCAATCAAGAGCACTGCAACACATTCCAGAGGAATGCAGGGAACTGCACTTGCTAAGTTGATTTCAAATCATTTCTTTGGTTTGTTTTGCACTCTACTTAGCTGATAATTAGTCTAGGTTCCTTGTAGCCTAGGTAGCCTCCCGTTTTCCCCATGATTCTTCATTATTTAGATTTATTTTCCACGGTTTAAATATCTTCCCGTAATTATCCCATATTTTAATACTGTTTGCTTAGTTCATTGTGCATGCACCAAATTATTTTTTTGGATTAGCCTAAGCAATGTAACGTTAGACCTAGCTTTACTGCTCCACTACCAACATTATTTAATGGCTACTGGTCTCATAGACAACACATATATTCACGACGAAGTATAGTTTGCAGTCTTAAATACAACGTATGTTAAAAATATTAAGCTATAGGGGTGTATAATCATTGTGGAACAAATCTTACCTTGATGTTGTCTTGCCGAGATACACCGGTCTTTCCAAGTTGGGTTGGGTTGAACGGTAGTAGACTCATGGCTTCAGATTCAGAATGACGCTAGTTCAACGAATAACGTGATTGGCCATATCAATTCAACAAGGTAACAACACAATGTTTGATTGGATCTCACTCCGGCAAATGTTTGTGATTAGCTAGCGAAATTAAATGGATTTTTATACTTTAATGTGCAACAATTGGCATTGGAAACAATCGGTAATCTTTTTGTGAATTGTTCATACAGCCAAATAAAAAAAATGAGCCAGACAGCTGCTAGGTAACTATCAAATCAAGAACTAAACGAGATAGACGGACTTGGCCCTCCCCCTAATTGTGAAAAGTGAGTCCTTGTATTTTCGAATGGTAGCGAACACTCTGTATTTATGTTTATAGTTTTTTCACTGTCCATGCTGTAGTTAAGAACACGTAGGTATCTAAATATATCCGTTATGCACTCGAGTCAGGAGTACCCTGCAACCCCCCCTTTCAGATACGTGTCCTGGATTGTTGACAGATTAAATATGACAAGAGGCCTATACCTGCCTGCATCTCCAACACCACACGCATTATGTGACAACGTTGGCTACAATCTTGTTTTATTTTATTTGTATTCCACCACAAGCTGTTAGTTGTAATTATGGCTTTGTGAGATGTTTATATTATTAATAAGAGGCATTATGTGTAAACTGCAGAGCATTGTGTAAATTAAATCGAAATACTGCCTCTCATTAATAATATGAAGATTTCACAAAGCCATGATTACAATTAACAGCCTGCAGTGAAAAACAAACAAAATAAAACAAGATTGTAACTTAAATGCAAATGAAGACATATTTGCAAAAAGAACACTCAAATATATTCTGTAATTATATTGGCATGTTATGTAATCCTCATAATTAATACGGTAAAACAGAACAAAATCATGTTTAAAACTGATATTCTTGTTGATGTCTCTGTCTGGCGGAGCAGATAGATAGATAAATAGATGATAATAGATAAATAGATAATAGATAGTCTTTATTGTTCATTGGGGAATATTGAATTCGTAGTATAAATGTTGTAATCAGATACAGAAACATAGTGTTAATTTCTATGCATAGTTCGTTTTATTTTTAAATGTTTTCCATCGTGACGCATACCATTGTCTTAACCATTTTGAAAGGTGAAAGAAATTACATTTGTGCAGTACTATTTCCCATTTACAGTTAGATTATACAATCAAATGGATGGTTATAAAAAGCCATGCTATCACAATGCGTAATGACGCACAATAGCTGATCCTTCACTGTTAGAAGATAATAATAATAGCCTATAAAGCATATTATTTAGTGGCATGTTTCAAAACACTCATAACAGGATATCTAGTGACTGGCACTTTCCAGATGGAATTTACTGACAGGTCAAGGATATCTCAAGGGTTATGCCAGTCGTGTTTGTCAGTATAATAGGCTTGTCGCATAATTACATTCAGTTTCCCTACAACATGAAGTTTTGTACAGGCAAAAAAAGCACAATTTGTTGCTATGTCCGGTTTCTCAAACATAATCGGTGCTATTGACTGCACTCATATTGCCATGAAGGCACCGAATGAGAATGAAAATGCTTTCATTAAACGAAAGCATTTTCATTCCACCAATGTCCAAATAATTTGTGATGCAGACATTTTGCTCTAATGTAACCAATTTTCCCCCACCCGTGGCAGGCACACTTTTGCGATGAAGCGCTAGACGCCTTGACATCGACTGATATCTGACCACTTTTTATTTCGGCCACTGTCCGACTTTTCGGCATTAGAAAACAGGGAAACTGTGCCGTTCAAACAACATTTTCCCCCTCTTTTCCACCTCGCCAACAATATTTTCTACTTAAAAGTTGCTTTTTTGGTTTTCCTCTGTGTTTGCTATGATTTCTCAATCAATTAATATTAATTTTGGAGCGTTTCACTGACTAGTTATGGCCAACTATGAGCCGCAAAAGCTGCGCCACATATTAGAGTTGATTGTGATTTATAAAGGGAAAATGGCGTAGGGCGTGCGTGCGCACAGTTTTATAAATCTGAATATTTATTTGCGTACGCACATCCTATATTTCGTCCGTACGCCACTTCTGATGCAAATCCACCGCAAAGTTTTATAAATGAGCCCCTAGGTCTTTGCTGTAAATAATGATTTAATTTGCGCCCATTTTATATAGGTTCTGAATCTGAGTATTTTGTGTATTGTAAGTGTAATTTCAAGTCATCTTTTAAATGTTATGCTTGTTTTGGCCTTGTCGCCATGAAAATTTGAATAAATTCTCAGCTTATCTTGTAAAGGTGAAAAAAAAAAAAATGAAAGTATGGCCCCTGAGATGTATTTCTGAGATTTAGAGCTAATTTATATTATATTTAAAGTATTTAAAACTGCAGAATAAATGTTGCACTGAAGTAACAAGTCATTGTTTTTAACTTACCATTTAACTGTGCATGGCCAGCTGGGGAAGAAAAAGTTGATTGGTGTTAACAAAAGTGTACATTTACCATAGTGCTTAATGGGTTAAACAAATCGAAATTATAAAGTATCTGGAATTGTGTACCTTTTTAATTTCTTTGTGTACTTTTCAAAACAAAAATCTATTTGTGATTTTCAACATGCCGCCATATCTACCCCGTTTGACCTACAGTGCTGACATTTTGTGTCCCTGCCTTATTTCTCATGATGAACAAAAAAGCCTCAAGAACCCATAAAGTCTGCCATCTTGGATTTTTCTGTACAGTGAAAATTGTAAATCAACTTAAAATCAACAATAAGTCTGATTGATCTGGCTTTTGGTATACAGAGTTCTTATACTGGCATCCCTATAGGGTGTGTAAGTGCAATAAGAAATATAAAAAAATGGAATTAGACAGGTTCATAAATTTAGGCACCCTTGTCATTTTGTTGGTTTGAATAACTGTAACTACCTAGCATTTATTACTTGGAAACAAACAATTGGTTTGGTGAGATCATTAGGCCTTGAACTTCATAGACAGGTGCATCCAAACATGAGAAAATGTACTTAAGTTGGCCAATTGCAAGTTGGTGTTCTCTCTGACTCTCCTCTGTGGCAAAATGGGGGCCTCAAAACAACTCTCAAATGACCTGAAAACAAATATTGTTGGACATTATGGTTTAGGGGAAGGCTACGAAAATCTATCACAGAGATTTAAGCTGTCAGCTTCCACTGTGAGGAACATAGTGAGGAAATGGAAGACCACAGGCACAGTTGTTGTTAAGGCCAGAAGTGGCAGGCCAAGTAAAATATTGGAGAGGCAAAGGCAAATGATGGTGAGAATGGTCAAAACCAGCCCACAGACCACCTCCAAAGACTTACAACATCATCTTGCTGCAGATGGTGTCACTGTTCATCGTTCAACAATTCAGCACACATTGCACAAGGAGAAATTGTACGGGAGAGTGATGCGGAAGAAGTCTTTTCTGCACACACACCACAAACAGAGTCACTTGAGGTATGCATTTGCAGATTTGGACAAGCAAGCTTCATTTTAGAAAAGAAAGTGCAGTGGACTGATGAAACAAAGATGGAGTTATTTGGTCATCACAATGGTTATGCATGGCGGCAAAAGAACACAGCTTTACAAGACAAACACTTGCTACTCACATTAACATTTTGTGGAGGTTCCATCATGCTGTGGGGCTGTGTGGCCAGTGCCAGTACTGGGAATCTTGATATAGTTGAGGGTCACATGAATTCAACTCAATATCAGCAGATACTTGAGAATAATGTAAAGGAATCAGTCACAAAGTGGAAATTACGCCGGGGCTGGATATTTCAACAAGACAACGACCCAAAACACTGCTCAAAATCTATTACAATGTTCTGGGATGGCCATCCCAGTCCCCAGACCTGAATATCATTGAAAATCTGTGGGGTGATTTGAAGCAGGCTGTCCATGCTCGGCAACCATCAAACCTAACTGAACTGGAGATGTTTTGCAAGGAGGAATGATCCAAAATATCTTCATTCAGAATCCAGACACTCATTACAGGCTATACAGTCGACTAGAGGCTGAATCGACTGAATCAACTGATTTCTGCTAAAGGACGCTGTCACATCCAGCCCAGTAGGAGACACGGACTCGTTTATATATTACTTAGTTTAATTTGTATAGATATTGTTCAGTTATTTAATTGTGTTTATTCTGTCTATCTTCAATGCTTTGCATGGTGTTTGAGTTGATCCTTAAGTTATGTGAAATGTTTTAATGTTACGTCTCAATCTAGTTTGGGTTGTCATGACAATAGGGTTTAGAATAGGTGAGGAAAGTATCTGGTAGAACAGGTTGATAAATATCAACC
Source organism: Umbra pygmaea (assembly GCA_016801145.1). Taxonomy (NCBI): domain Eukaryota; kingdom Metazoa; phylum Chordata; class Actinopteri; order Esociformes; family Umbridae; genus Umbra; species Umbra pygmaea. Next base: position 5,478 of record JACXGM010004038.1, on the reverse strand, counting down.
AGTATATATAGTCAGCCAAGACTGGAGAGAGGCGTGGGTCATTGATTGTGAAGAAGTCATGTTCGTGTATGCTCAAAGGTATTGTTTCTGCTGTCTATGACCGTAGTTTAGTTATGTTTGCTACCCTGTGCACAACAGGAGTATCCATTATTAGCTTTCTATGTACAGCGTTTATTGAGATGTGTGCTTGTTTTGCATTGTATTGAGAAAATGTTCGGGAGCTGCAAACATGAGTTTCTACAAATATCAGAGTTTGGATGTTTAGGCGTTCGCCTTGTACCTAGAGGTTAGCACAGTGTCCGTGCCACTGATAAAGAGCACATAGCTAATTAGGTATATCTGTGAGCTTGGCTGACTGCCCGTGCTGTTCCCTTCTACCTTTGTTTATATACATGTGTGACTAGCCTCTCTTGTTGTCCTGTCAATAAAATAACTCCAAAAATATATTTAAACAGTTGTCAACTTCAGTGCAAAATACCTTGTTGTTCTTTGCAAACATCAAGGTGATGGTTCACTACTGCAGCTTAATACAACATTTGTAGGACCTTACCTAACATAGGAAGTGACACATACACTAATCCAGGCACTTGACAATAATGGAATACTGCAATTCATTGTTGTTATAGCTCTTACTGTGTATGCCGCCATACTCTTGCAAGTTATCCAGAATTCAACCATCTCTAGTTCTACCATTGCACCCACTACTCAGCACATTTCACTGGCTTCCTGTTGAAGTTTGGATTCACTGCCACTAAGACCATGGTGGTTGCCTATGGAGCAGCAAGGGAAACTGCACCTCCCCACCTTTAGGCAATGCTGAAATTCAACATCCTTACCCAAACTCTTTCCAGTCAAAACGCTTCTCATCTTTCCACCTCTATGGTGTAACCAGCATCCCACTTAAGCAGAGGCCACCTCTATCTGAAGCTCTACGTTATTAAAGCAAACAACAGCTCCTTGTTTTTTCACAATACTACTTTATAAAGTATAAACGTTTACTTGTTTTCACACTAAGATTCTTACTTAAATCACTGTATATACTCTTTACTAAGTATGCTACTATAAGAACCGACAGAGAATTTAATTCTTAATAAAATACCTTACCTTTGCAAGTGAACACTATTACCACACACAACATCCACCACAAGTCCATCTTATCAACTGCTGCATCTAAGTGTGTCCTCTCTTATAGCTTAGCTTGAAGAAAGGGGTGTCTTCCATGTAAATACTAGTTTGTGCTATTCAGTCAGGGTGTGGCACTTGCCATACTTAAACCTGCACAAGTTACTTTTTTGAAAACTGCAAAGACATACAAAAAGTGATTGTTAAGGACTAGTAATCGTTAGGATCTATGGGTTGGAAACATCAATTTAAATATTACAAAATACAGACAATAGTAGAAAACCAAAATCAACATTTTCCAATATTTAACTAGAAACATGCATATTATGGACAAAATAATAATATCCATTTTCGAAATTGATTATATTGGGTTTCACTTTATTTGGATAGTCAAAATGACCATCTGTAGATGCTCTACAGGTATTCACAATATAAAAAACTACTAAAAAACATAGTTAATGTTTTCTAAGGTTAAGGTTAGGGTTAGAATTAGGGTTAGGCTGAGGGTTGGGGAAATGGTTGAGTTTAGGGATTGGGTGAAGTTTAAGGTTAGGGTAAGTGTTAATAGATAGGTAACTGAAATAATATTGAAATCTTATTGATATTTTGTAGATTGTTATTGATACTCTGTAAAGCATCTACAGATAGACTATCCAAATAAAGGATAGACTATCCAAATAAAGTGTTTGTAAACCTTATATTGTCCTTATATCATTCCTGGTTAAGTAAAATAGTGTATATATATATATATATATATATATATATATATATATATATATATATATACATTTTCATATCTATGCAAAATTCGGGCTGACAGGACAAATTAATTGAACATTACATATTGCAGCTTTTATTTGCCCTCTGTCTTTGTTTGTGTCGAAACTCTGTCTTTCGAATGTGGTTGACACCCTTCTGTTTGTACTGGCAACCACACATATTTTGGCAGGTAGCCAATAGGGAAAATGGTATTTGTAGAGTTAGGTTTAGGGAAAAAGTTAGCATTGAAAATAGTATTAGGATTGGGTTTGCCTTTATTTACACAGATTTTCCTAAATAGTCGATGTAAATTACAGTCAGTATAATTTTCAAGTCACCAACCATTAGTGTATTAGTCGAAATTCATTGAACTGCTGAACTGCTGTTTTGATGCAAACTGCCTCCCACCCTCATAGATCTTTTGCTTGAAGATGCTCCAAAGGTTCTCAATAGGGTTGAGGTCAGGGGAGAATGGGGGCCACACCATGAGTATCTCTCCTTTTATGCTCATAGCAGCCAATGACACAGAGATATTCTTTGCAGCATGAGACGGTGCATTGTCATGCATAAAGATAATGTTGCTACAGAAGGCACAGTTCTTCTTTTTGTACCATGCAAGAAAGTGGTCAGTGAGAAAATCTATATACTTTGCCCCTGTTCATTTTCACACCTTTGGGGACCCTAAAGGGGCCTACCAGCTCTCTCCCCGTGATTCTGGCCCAGAACATGTCTCTGCCACCTCCTTGCTGACACTGCAGCCTGATTGGGACATGGTGGCATCCACCAACCATCTACTACTCCATCCATCTGGACCATCCAGGGTTGCACGGCACTTATCAGTAAACAAGACTGTTTGAAAATGAGTCTTCATGTATTTCTGGGCCCAATGCAACCATTCCTGCTTGTGAGCATTGTTTAGGTGTGGCCAAATAGTAGGTTTATGCACAACTGCAAGCCTCTGGAGGATCCTACACCTTGAGGCTCACAGGACTACAGAGGCACCAGTTTGCTGCTTTGTGATGGCATTTTATCTGCTGCTCTCTTAATCCGATGAATTTGTCTGGCAATAACCTTCCTCATTAAGCCTTTATCTTCACAAACCCATCTATGCTCTGAATCAGCTACAAATCTCTTCACAGTATTATGATCACACTTAAGTTTTCGTGAAATATCTGTTTTTATACCTTGCCCAAAGAATTGCAGTATTTGACACTTTTACGCACTAGAGAGATCCTTTTTCTTTCCATATTGCTTGAAACCTGTGGCCTGCTTAATAATGTGGAACATCCTTCTTAAGTAGTTCTCCTTTAATTTGGCTCACCTGGTAAACTAATTATCACAGGTGTCTGAGATTGATTTCAGTGATCCAAAGAACCCGGAGACATAATACCATCCATGAGTTTGATTGAATATTTATGACACTTAATACCCATTTGTATAATAATTTGGAACATGGTAAGCTAGGCATAAAAGGCTGTTCAGGTGAAGGTTAGGTTTACGTCTATGGAATTGAAGACATTGATATGATGGTTAGGGGTACATTAGGTCCCCACATGTTTTAGTTGGAAATTCTGACTAAAACAGTTATGTTTAGGGAAAAACCTGTTTAGATTTAGGGTTAAGATAACATCGACATTTTAGTCATTTATGAGATGCTTTTATCTAGAGCAACTTAGAGTCAGTAGGGACATTCCCCTGGAGAAACTTAGGGTTAAGTGCCTTGCCCAAGGACACAGCCACATTTGGCACAGTAGGGAATCGAACTGGTAACCTTCCAACTACAAGTCAGAGTCCCTAAATTCTGTGATCGGAGTTCTGGATCCAATATGTTTACTTTTTCTCTGATCTGAGTCAGGTCTGACATAATTGCTGTCTGATATTCCCGGCATTATTAATGGGGTTATTTTCGAGATACACACTTGGTTCCATTAGCGCTTGCACTAAGCATTCGGCTGACTTGACCAATGTTATAACAACGGAAAAAAAACTTACGGGGGGGGGTGTTTAACTTGAGGTCAAGGTGCAAAGGACCCTAGGGTTATATTACTCCGAACCATCAATTTAAGAAAAAGAGTGACATGCAAATGATAATGAATACTTATTTCTTGGCAGGTGAAGTACATGCTAAACAAAAAGAGTATAAAGAGTTGTGTTTAAGTCTGTGCAAAAGGACCTTTCTGTACATTTGAGAGCCCAGCTCTCTGTGAGTTGTCTCAGGCCTTAATTGACACAAGAGCTAATATGATGCCAAAGACCTCCTACACTCCACCAATACAATTTCTAGGATAAATATGTGAGATTTAGAGCAGAGGTTCACCCTGTTGACAGACGTTGAAAGATCAGCTACACGTGCATTGCGATGAATTTCATTGATAATAAATAAGAGCTCCAAAGCAGAGTTATATGCACCTGTGTTTTCCCCTGTTAATAAAAATGGCTAATGACAAGTGAATTGCTAGCACAATTAAGTGATTTGGCCCATCCACAAATGAAATACATACACTTGTGTTTAGTAGTAGCCTTTATTGTCACTTAGTCACAAGTACCAGCGAAATTAGCCATCAACTTGTTCATACATCACAAACTTTAGAGGGGGTAGACAGAACAGGAAGACAGGGATTTAGAAAAACAATATAGCATTACATGAGGAAAGTCGAGGAGAAAAAAAAAGGCAGCCCCATGTTATTCCCCTTCGGTGGTACAGTGTGGTAACATGAAAAAAACACCTCAGCAACTTTAGCACAGTCAGTATTCTGAACAAGACTTGCAACAATTGTGGTGGGGGCGGGAAAGGGGAATGAGATAGCCAGAACCGGACAAGGCAGCCATCCTCCCCTGCAGCCTCAAGGCACTGGTCACAGACCCGTCTGTCAGGCGGCCGGGTATGAAGCTGCGAAGGCGGGGGATGTGAGGGGGAGGTGTATCAGTACATATGTGTGAGAGTTTGTGTGTGTGTGTAGGCCTGGAGATTTCTGTGTCTAGCTACAATCCCAAAGTGACAAGTCCGCAGGATGTTGATATGGAGGCAACCTTGGTCATGTCCCAGACAGAGTCACAATCACCAGGGGCCTCATTTATAAACGTGGCGTATGCACAAAAGAAGACGTAGGCATCTCTCTACGCAATAATTGGGATTTATAAAAAGCAAACTTGACGGGAAAATGTGCGGTCCTTCACGGAAACTCTGACCCATGCGTACGCACAAAAACGGGTGAAATGAGAAATGGCGACACCATCGGCAGATGCATGAAACACGTAGGCTACTGTAGATCCGTCTGAAACTGCAGAGCGTTGTGTAACCGAAATCGAAATACTGCCTCTCATATAATAATATGAAGCTGTCACAAAGCCATGCATACAATTAACAGCCTGCAGAGAAATACAAACAATTTAAAACAAGATTTTAACGTAAAGGCAAATGAAGGACATATTGCACATATTTGCAAAAAGAACACTCAAATATATTATGTAGGCTAATTATATTGGTATGTTATGTAATTCATCCTCATAAATAATACGGTAAACAGAACAAAATCATGTTTAAAACTAATATTCTTGTCGATGTCTCTGTCTGGCGGTGCAGATAAATAGATAAAT
>JACXGM010004037.1:27676-39501 GCA_016801145.1 Umbra pygmaea | reverse complement strand
CAGAACAGAAAGAGCTTCTTCACCATTACTACTGGAGTCACAACAGAAAGAGCTTCTTCACCATTACTACTGGAGTCACAACAGAAAGAGCTTCTTCGCCATTACTACTGGAGTTACAACAGAAAGTGCTTCTTCACCATTACTACTGGAGTTACAACAGAAAGTGCTTCTTCACCATTACTACTGGACTCACAACAGAAAGTGCTTCTTCACCATTACTACTGGAGTTACAACAGAAAGTGCTTCTTCACCATTACTACTGGAGTCACAACAGAAAGTGCTTCTTCACCATTACTACTGGAGTCACAACAGAAAGTGCTTCTTCACCATTACTGCTTGTGTAAATTGGTAGTGCTGGGGAGAGGGCACATCCAGGTTGTCAATGCAGATTTCTAAATTCATAACAGTATGGCTCTATCAATTTTTCATTCTTAATCTGACATCCTCAGCTGATTGAGAATGTATAAATTTATTTGTTCATGTTTTTACTGTACGGGCGCAGACATCTTGGTTGCGGATGTGACGATTTTAGAAGAGAGGGAGGAGTAATCTAGCTAGCTAGCTGATATTAATTGGGAAGCTTACAAAAAACAGTATAAAAACACAATGTAAATCAAAATGTAACATTACTTATTGGAAAAACTGAACTGCCAACTCCTTTGAGTGTCTTGTCATACAACGAACGCCATAGTCACGCCCTAAACACCCCTTTGCTTTATCGCCGATTTTAAAATCAATGAGACCATAATTATAAAAATGAACATCATGATAAATTGCAGAAGGCTTAAATCTAGCGATCGAGATTTTCATTATGAAAATGTTTACTGAGGTAATAATCAAGTGAGACATGTCTCTCATTCTCATAGACTATTACAGAAACCGAGCTCTTTTGCAACCCGATGTATCGCTCCCAGCTGGAATTCAGATATAATGCAGGGTTAAGGCACTACCTCATTTGCTTTAATTTGCCAAACCGGATGCTCACCCTGTGGTCTTGACAAATTGTGCTTACAAAGTGTTTGTCAACGTGCACGCACCTGTCTTTATTTAAAACAATTTATGAATTTTAGCCTGTGACTTTTTTTTCACAAAGCACTGCATAGTGTAGAGACTCATTATCCCATATTCAGTACATCTTCATTTTTTATATTTCAAGGAAAACAGTTTTTACAGTGTTTGTAATCAGGAAACAGAAACAGTTCCACTGTTGCGTCTCAAATTCTACACAGTACCCGTTAAGCAATTTCCGTACATAAAATGTCTACAATGCATTCCTGATAATTAATCTGTGGGCAGCTATTTCAGAAGCCACTGTCCATAGGTCCATACTGTAGGTCCAAATTTCCACATACAGTAGCTAATTCCCCTGATTCGTTTTCCAAGAAGAACCGAACATTTGAATATGCTTTATTACAGTTTGTCTATTCTGTATTTCTAGAATAGACTGGTTTAAATGAGTCTGTTAGTTTACTGATGTACCAATTGGCCAATGCAAGTATCCTGTTGATATGTGGAAATGTGATAATGAAGTTAGTTTAAATTTTTTTTGGGGATGCATTGATTCTGATCTTGGGATTGGAATTGTGTCCAATACTGGCCAAAAATACTTTTTAAATTTAATAGCAGTTTGTTTTAGACAGTAATAATAGTTCATTAAACGTACAATATGTAGTTTTTGGCTGCTAGGGGTCTCTCAATCAAAACAATAGCAAAAGATGTACTTGGATGACATCGGGAACTAGCGTGGGATCATGGGTTTTGTTATCGTCGTCAATGACAACCTTCCAATCTAGCGTCTCCGGCAGAAAAAATGTTCACTTACAAAGTACTGTATTGTTAAAAATATTGTAACTTTATTCTTGTTATGTTTGGCGGTTCCCTGGAACTTAGAAAAAATACAGCAGTCAAAGGTTATATGACGCCATTGACCGAAGACAAAATGAAACGTCCCGTGTCTTCGAATTATATTACAAATTTCTCTCGGTTTGAAAGTTGGTGGAAACATTTAGGATAATTTAAGTATTTAACTAAGAAATATATATAATATAGTTATAGTGACGTTTGCTTTTTTAATGCCAAGTACGTCTTTTGTTATTGTTTTGGAAAACTACATATTGTACCATTTCTTATTTTAGACAATATCATCACTCATACTTTAGGTAAATCCACTAAATAAACCTACAATGTAAATGGTCTTTCGTAATAGTACTCACAAAGACACACTATGTTCTGGGATAACTAAACATGATCTTAAGTTTTGGTTCAGTTTATTCTGACCTGTAGTCTGAAGATAGCTGGTTTGATTCCCGACTGTTTCGTTGTGTCCTTGAGCAAGGCACTTCACCCTACTTTGCTCCAGGAGATGTCTCTGTACTTACTATACACAGTTCTGGATAAGAGCGTCTGCTAAATGACACAAATGTAAATATAAATTTGCGGATTAGTATTCTCTGGTAGTCTGAATGAGGATTGCACCACATTGGGGATTTACTATGCTGTCAGCTTTTATCGAAAGTTGTCTACTGAGTCAAAACAACAGTGTAGTTTACTTCTAAAAAACTCTGTATAACTCAAGAACATCCACGCATTTCCTCTTGAGCAGCAAATGTGAGGCACAACATGTTAACTGATGCCTTGTTTAGAGAAGAATGTTTTTTTTGCTGAAGAGCAGTCAGGATTCAAACACATTAGTACATTTGAACCCAAAAGCGAACAATTTAGACCACTGGACACCCTAGACCCACAAACAATCACATAATGTCTGGCTGTTGGGCAGAGCTGCCTCCAGAAAAAGGTTGATGATGAAAAAGGCTCCACCCATCAAGTGTTACTATTTGTCTTGGCAGGAGGTGGGATGTGACAGACAGCTGGGCAGTGCTACCAGGGAAGACAGCTGTGGTGTGTGTGCTGGCAATGGTTCTACGTGTCGGCTGGTCCGAGGCCAAGCACTGCCTCACATCTCATCGGAAGAACGTAGGTACACCGCGAGTTTGGCAACGGATGAAAAAGTACACTCTTTCCTCTCTAAGTTGACCCCACTCCGTATGAACAACACACAGAGGTTGTGAACACAAACTCTTTTGAAAATACACTGCTCAAAATAAATAAGGGAACACACAATCATCACCATATATACCAACAAGTCAAATAAACTTTAGGGATATCAATCTGTCCAGTGAGGGAGCATAAGCGATTATGAATCAATGTCACCTGTTTTGGTGCAAATAAAAGTGACAACATTTGCACTGGAAAGGCAACAGCAAGACAACCCCCAAAACGGGAATGGTTTTGCAGGTGGTGGCCACAGGCAATTGCTTATCCGTATCCATCCTGACTGATTCTTCTCTAGATTTGCGTGTTGCTACTGTCCTTGTCACTACTGGTAGCATGAGCTGGTACCTGCGCCCCAGACCTGAATCCAATTGAGAACCTCTGGGACATTATGTACTGTGTCAGTGCATCCGACCCTGTCAAGTAGGGCCACACACTGTCCAGGAGCTCACTGAGGCCCTGATCCAGGTCTGGTAGGAGATCCCCCAGGAAACCCTCCACCGTCTCATCAGGAGCATGCCCAGATGTTGTCGGGAGTGCATACAGGCACGTGGGGGCCTAACACAATACTGACTCTAATTTTTTTTTCTGTGATAAAATTAACGCACGTTGCAACAGCCTGTGATTTAAATTGTTTACAGTACTTTGATTTTTGGTGTGAGTTCGAATCCAGCCCTATGTATTACATGTATGTACAGTACAGGAAGATTTGGATCTTTAATACATTTCATTCATCGAGACCCGATGTGTGATGTGAGTGTTCCTATAATTTATTTGAGCAGTGTATATTATCGTCTCACTTCCTGGTTAGTCTGTGGTCCTAGGTAAATATCGTCACTCTCCATCTCTCCCCTAACAAGGTTTACAACTGCTGTGTAAATATACCCTAGTTTCCTTAACTCTCCTCTTCTTCCAGGCCCATGTAAATATCCATCCCCATCTAGGTTCACAAAGTTTGTGAAAATATACCCTTTCTCCCTCTTTTCTGGCCATATATACATGATCCCTCTCCAACCATATTTGCAAAACCTTCTAAAAAATACACCGGTCCATCTTGTGTCCTTCATGGTTTTATCCAAATATCTTTCATCTGGTGTTGAAACCTGCTAGGGTGTGCACACCTCCCTCTGGCACTTATACTCCTGGTCTTGTCTCACCTGGTTTAGTCGTCTGTCTGATGTCATTCCTGTTTCATTGTTAGGCCTGAGTAGGTTATACTATTGCAGTTACTTGTCCCACATGGAAGGGTAATATATTGACATACATTTCAAAAAGACCGCTAGTTCTACATTTCATAAATATGTTCTGGTCATATATGTACAGTATGTACTGATATATGTATATATATATATATATATATATATATATATATATATATATATATAATCTTTTTTTTAGTGCCCCCACATACTGTATTGTATATATATTTAACACATGGGTTTTCAATGTGGGGTTACCTGTCCAAAATTTGTAATTGATGAAGTAACATTTTGATTATTAGAACTTATAACATAATTGAATTACTTTCAATTCAATTCAATTATGTTATGAGTTCTAATAATCAAAATTGAATTGAATTGGAAGTAATTCAATTATGTTATGAGTTCTAATAACAAAATTAAATTACTTTCAATTCAATTCAATTCAATTTTGAATATTAGAACTCATAACATAATTGAAATGAATTGAATTGAAAGTAATTCAATTATGTTATGAGTTCTAGTAACATAATTGAATTACTTTCGGTCACGTGCAGTGCATTTTGGTTACAAAACATATGTTACTCGTAGGACAACAAGTATTACAGGATCAATACACCCCAGGGGGTGTTTGGACAAGGACAGTTATTCATATGTGAAGTTATACATTGTTGCACAATGAACAAGGTACAGTATGTTCTTAATCCATCATTGGGCAGTGATTAAATGGACAACATTTGATGAATCACGGTTGTTGTTTTTAAGATAATATAATGCAATCATGTAGGCCTATGTTAGAAACCAGATAAAACACGTAAGATGTAATCTTTTTAGTCTAAGAAGTAATATTCTAGTTATTCAAATATACTCTATCTGTTTACAGATAAGAATATGGTTACTCTTAACCTGTCAATAGTCTGGGATGGGTTAGTGTCCAATCTCAGGTCTAAGTTTCCTACGCTAGTAATCTGTCTCAGGTCTGTACTAGTTTAGGTGTCTCTTCTACGGTATATCTGGGCTGGGTTAATGTTCTGTCTCTGTTCTGAGCTGGGTTAGAAGTCTGTTTGAGGTTTGTGGTCCACAGAGTGAATTTATTAAAGCTAACATACCACCATGTCATCTGGCTTAGCTATCTAACGTTTCCTTAAAATTTTAGGCTTTTTTGTAGGATTTTTGTAAAAGTCTGTGTTTTTCATTTTTTGATTAATACTGTACATTTATCTTTGCTTGCTTAGGGACAGTACCTACAATTCAAAATCACAATATTTTTAGTAGAAAAATGTGTGGTCTGTGAGTTAATGTGAGTTATTAAATTCCTATGTGTCCAGAACTTGTTGACTGTAAATGGAGCTGCGATCCATGTTTCAAAGAGCTGAGAAATGTTGACGTGAGAAATGTTGACATTTCATGGAATGCATACATTTTTTTTAGGTATTGCAGAAAAAGACCTGAAACAAACCTGAAACCAAAAACCCAATTCAAAAAAACAACTTTGACATGTTTTCAATAATTTTGGCCTGAAGCTGGATTTACACAATAGATGGCATAGGATAGATGGACATTATGTTTCAGGTGTGAAATCATTTCCACATGTCTTTAAAAACTAAGTAGATATTGGCAACAAAATATTACTCAATTTGTTGTTGATCTTCCAGCTGAAGTATTTATCATATTTCTAAAATGTTGGCATTTTTTAAAACTTTTTCTGAACCGAATTTAGGCTATATCACTAGGCCCTGAAGTTTTTCCTGTCCGGCCGCATCCATAACTGTGCATATCATAATATTATTACCATGAGCTGCACTATCTTTCATAGCTAATAACAGCACAAGGATGTCTTTGTAGCTGCCCACTAATAGGGATGAAGCTGAGCTTTATGCAGTGAAAAGAGACATTTATGTTGTTGTTGGAAAGCGCCAGTTGTCAGCATTAACTCTGCATGGGCCTGCCAAATCAAGAATTCCCCCTCCTCAAACACTTGGAGTATGAGTTCTGACAAAAAATACTGGGGCTTTTGTTTCGACAGGCAGTGTTGGACGTTTTCACAGCATCATGGTAGCTCTTTTAAGAGGCTGTTTGACCAAATGTCGGGATAACGCAATCCAAGCATGTTATGTTATTTCTAATAAAGAGCATCTTGCCAATAACTCACATGGGGTCAAATACGGAAATCTAATATATGGCCATATGTGTATATAACTTATATGTCCTATATTGGCATATATGGTGGAAATATCATGACATATACACATGTATGTCAAAATATACATATTTGTGACATACTTTCCACATTTAACATCCATATCTGCATTTACCTATGGTTTACAGAGTGTATAAGTGATGTAATGTATCTGTCAATGTACGTATGAGATTATATAAATAAATAATATAGAAATACTGCTACATTTATTCTTGCCTTATGTCAGTTAACAATTTGTCTACAAATTTAAACAAGAATGCATGCTTATCTGTGAGATATTGATGTTATATGCCGTACTGCAAATGTGTTGATAAGTAGGGGTATGACATGTATGTCAATGAAATATTTAATAAAATCTTTTTTAAATGTATCCCGTATGGACATTCAATATATGACCATATATTTATGTATACATATATGTCAGATATCGGCATATATGGATGAAACATCATCACATATATGTACATACTGTACATGTCGAAATATAAAAAATCTGCAGTTTTTATACGTGACATAATATAATTCCTCATTTTGTAATTAAAATGTTATAATTAAAATATATGGTCATATATTTTCAAATATATGTTAAGATCTTTCTTATGTATGGCCATATATATATATTAGATTTCTGTATGGGGTCACTTTGTAATATAGGCTACTTCCAGCTCTGATGACTTGTAGGCTTCTTCCAGCTCTGATGACATGTAGGCTACCTCCAGTTCTGACTACATGTAGGTTAATTCCAGCCCTGAAGACATGTAGGCTAACTCCATCTCTGATTACATGTAGGCTAACTCCATCTCTAATTACATGTAGGCTACCTCCGTCTTTGATAACACGTAGGCAACCTTCAGCTCTGATGATATGTAGTCCATCTGTCCCTGTGTTGATATGTTGGCCTCTGCAAGGATCGTACTTTGTTCTACAGTGAAGTGCCTTATAGATTTGGATTCAGACGTCAATTGGCTAACAGACAAATAAGTCAAACCCAACCTTTTGAGACATGGTTTTCATGCATGTTGTCATATAGAGCCAACAAATACAAAACAAATTTTTATTTTAAAATCACCTGCGGCCCGGGCCATATTTTGCCCGTGCCTGGTATATGCTGTGTTCCCAGCATCATCTGGTCATTTTTGAGTATGTGTAAATTTGTCTTTACTTTGGTTTCATCATTAATCCATGGAGCTCTCTATTTAATGGCGTGGTGTTCAGCATTACTGGAGCTATGTATGGTGTTAATGGGAGCTTTTAATTTGATATTCAAAATATAAACTAAATTGTCACAGGAATAAGGCAGAATAGCTGACAGTATATTTTTCTTTCACTCAATAAAATCTGTAGCACATTTAGAGGCAAAATAGTGTTTATTAATGTGTTGCCCTACGCCAATCAGTTTGTAGCCATGTTTCAGTGAAGAAACATGCAATTACGATCTACTCTCAGTAATGAGGTCATTGATTGCTCTAACATTTACAAGTGTCATACTTAATCGGTGTAGGCTGCTCTGTGAGATTCACATTATTAATGTGACCAGTTCAATAGGAACCAATTGCAAACATGCTTTCCAGCCATAGAAATAGAATGGATAGAAAGGCCATTGAACTGCTTGCCATGGTCATTCGATTAGTACACAACAAAATGGCGATTGTTATTAGTTGTCAAGGTGACAACATGTAAAAAAAATAAACAATAAAAAATAAAAAAATAAATAATAAAAAAAGGTGACAACACGCAAATTGATTTTAATGCAGAAGTAGGTTAGATCTTTGCAATGGAATGGTACACATAAAAATGGCTGCCACTCTGATCATTCTGCTACATTAATTTGAATTGGAATGGCCTTTCTATCCATTCCATTTCTATGTTTCTAGCTGTCCCACCTGTTACCAGCTCACTCTGCACTATCCGTATATCAGCTTTCTGTGATTTTGTTTTATACCTACTTTACGCACATGCTAAAATGGACACGTGCACATCAACGGACAAGCAGACAGACAGAGGGAATGAAAGATTGCATCAAATAGAGTCAATTGTGTTTATTTATTTCATTTTCATTTAATCAGGGTTGAGAACTCAACTCACAGAATATCACCATTTTACTCTGGAAGAGATGAACTATTTGTCTAAAGTCAGCTCATAACACCATGTTTCACTGTTCCCTAAATTGTTAGGGAGGAGGTCACTTTGAAAATGCTTGAGTGAACATACTTTCCTTACAGACAATTTAACAAACGAATGGTTTAAATGGACCTTTTTTCATTGCCACTATAAACCCTGCAACTTGCCGGTTTTCTTTCCAAACATAATTATTTTAGAAGCAACAGCGACTTTGGTAGAACGCCAGCACAGCTTAATTGCTGGACAGAGTGCATACTAGTCCTTCCTCCCATATGGCATGCTGTTCCCTATATGGCGCACTACTTCAGGACACATTGGGTTGTGGTTAAAAGTAGTGGAACACTTTGGATGCAGAGCAGTACTGCCAGAGGGAAAAGTAGCTTTCTCAAACAGCGGAAAATAGCATTAGCACTATACTTCTCTATAAACCTGTCGCCTCGTTAGAACAAAAGCCTTGCTCCATTCAGCCACTGGCATGAAGAGTAAAGTGTGAAAAAAAAGTGCCTGAAAACACGGCTGTTTTGCCGGATAGCGTATTTTTTTCAGAGCTTTTGTGTACCTGTCCACATGTGATAGTTTGTACATTTTATTCTGCTTGTGACTTAAAGCACAGTGACATTTCAGGAGACATATGGATCTGTTTAAACACACATCCTGTTGTATGGTCTGGTATACTCTGATGTTAAGTCATCTGATTTAGGGAAAACTGTTTTAAAACAGTTTTTGGAATGGTGGTCTCATCTATCTAGCACTTTACTACATTGCCCTGAAACCTATATACTGCAGTATTTTATGATGAGTTTACAGCATGCTGTATATATTTAGATTGAGGTTTCATTTATTTGGAGAGCCACTCAAAAAGTGAAATAAAAAGTGTATTGGCCTCTACTGCCTTGTAGAGTGGTTTAGATAGACTTCAGTTTAAGCTCATCTGATTTATATGTTGCTTTGAAAGTAACCTGTAGTCATCATAGGGTCCTTCTAAAGAATCCATCTGTTACAGCCGTCAGTCCATATTAACAACACAAAGGGCCGCATGTACAGTCTCAATTGTCTCTGAGTAGGAGAGTTGATTTATCATTGGTTCTTTGTTAATGGGAAAAAAATGACAGAGGGGAACTCACCGCACTGGAAACCTGCACTAAACTTCTACAAAACCGTGTACGTCTTGAGGGTGATATTCCGTGATATTCCAACCATACATGGGTGTGCAAACATAAATATGTAAATTACGCACGCAAAGGCATCCTTCATGCCTCACCTCAAATGCTCTTCTTCTGAAATGTCACATTAGACACCTTTTCTATACGTCTATGTTGTTGTTTTTCTTTGTTTTCACATTAGCACATTTTGTGTTGACAGTTGGTGGAGAATTATTGGTTATCATTTTTTCCTTCCTCTCTCTGGGCTGTGAGCTCATAGATTCCACGCTACATCTTGGCAGAATGTTCTTATCATCCTCTCTTTCTGGGTCCTAAAATGTACGTTATTCTCTTTATCGTTCACTACTTTACCAGGGAGGATATGGTGTCATCTGGCAGCACTTACACCGGCTTTATAAACCCTTTGACTCATTGAGATAAATTGCAGATGCATTATTTCATTCCACTTTGAAATAAAATGGTTTTGACACTATTCTGTTTCAATCTGTATTTTTATTGTGTACTTAAATGGTTGCTGGAGATGTTTCAGTGTTTTTACTTGTTTTTGATGTCCTTAACTTAGGCCTTATCAAGCCCATTTGTTGATAAGTCACTGAAGGTCAGTATGATCTGCCAGCTGATGAAGAACTCCTACTCCAGCTTTACAGTCACATCTGAAGCCAGAAGGAGTTCAGTATACAAATCAACTAAAAGAAGAAACAGAGACTATTGTTGATTGCTTAATTTGTTTACACAGCCCTGTGAAAGAGAAATGTGCATATGTACTTTATAATATAAAAAATATTATTTTTGCTTGATGTTTGATGGTTCAACAGCCTGAAGGTATTCTATTGCCAAAAATAACTGTAATACATTGTACAGCTAAATGCAGCCACTGCTAGCTAAACACGTCAGTGGAAGTAATGGGGTTGTGTTTCAAACATGATCTCCAAGTCACCTGAAATCCATGCATGCTCACTGTTTGGTTTGATGTCACTAAAGGGTATTTTTACCAACTCAAAAATAAACATGCCTACATGTCCCCTATATTTCCATAAGTTTTTAGCTAGTGGTGGCTAAAGTTAGCTAATTACTTTTAATGGCTATTTGAAGAAAACTGAACCATACATTAGTTTTTCTTGGCCTATCGACTACTTTAAGCTTGAGGAACCATCAAACTTCAAGTTGGCCTCTTTTATTCCATCACATCACATGATGAGGATATTTTGGTGTATTTGGAGAACATTTTTGTATTCAGCTGCAGTTGTGATGTGTTGTGACATCCCATGGTTCATACATAATCACAGATCTATACTAGTCCTGGCCTAACAAATCAGGGTCTTTACGACTAGGCTTAATATGAGTACGTAGAAATCTGCACTATCAGTTCTTGTAAGTTGTGGAACATACTATACATTATGAACACTTTTTTGTGCATTTCTGGCATAATAAATATTTTGTGGACATTATTGTGAGTTATTAAAGCATTAGTTTCATTGCAGAGTTATTTTGGTGTATGACGAGTATCCTAACCTCCAGTTTGTTGATTCAACAGCCGTGAAAACAGTAGTGGAAGTGCCCTTGGGAAGCAGGAATCTCAGAGTCAGTGCCAAGGGACCTGATGTCATAGGTGAGTACAACACTTTTCAACTGTCCATCCTGCTAACGAACAATGAACGGTTAAAGTTTGTTGTGTAGTGGACTAAGTCACTGCTTCGAAGAACAACTGTTCTTGCGATTTCCGACTATATCCAGGGCTCCAGCACAAGGTGGCACATATTGGTACAGTGTTACCAGAGAGGTGTTATACTACCAGTAGGTGAGAGGTGTTATACTAACAGTAGGTGAGAGGTGTTATACTACCAGTAGGTGAGAGGTGTTATACTACCAGTAGGTGAGAGGTGTTATACTACCAGTAGGTGAGAGGTGTTAAACTACCAGTAGGTGAGAGGTGTTATACTAGCAGTAGGTGAGAGGTGTTATACTACCAGTAGGTGAGAGGTGTTATACTACCAGTAGGTGAGAGGTGTTATACTACCAGTAGGTGAGAGGTGTTATACTACCAGTAGGTGAGAGGTGTTATACTACCAGTAGGTGAGAGGTGTTATACTA
>JACXGM010004037.1:0-27576 GCA_016801145.1 Umbra pygmaea | reverse complement strand
CACAAACAATACACTCACCTAAAGGATTATTAGGAACACCATACTAATACTGTGTTTGACCCCCTTTCACTTTCAGAACTGCCTTAATTCTACGTGGCATTGTTTCAACAAGGTGCTGAAAGCATTCTTTAGAAATGTTGGCCCATATTGATAGGATAGCATCTTGCAGTTGATGGAGATTTGTGGGATGCACATTTAGGCTACGAAGCTCCCGTTCCACCACATCCCAAAGATGCTCTATTGGGTTGAGATCTGGTGACTGTGGGGGCCATTTTAGTACAGTGAACTCATTGTCATGTTCAAGTAAACCAATTTGAAATGATTCAAGCTTTGTGAAATGGTGCATTATCCTGCTGGAAGTAGCCGTCAGAGGATAGGTACATGGTGGCCATAAAGGGATGGACATGGTCAGAAACAATGCCCAGGTAGGCCGTGGCATTTAAACAATGCCCAATTGGCACTAAGAGGCCTAAAGTGTGCCGAGAAAACATACCCCACACCATTACACCACCACCACCAGCCTGCACAGTGGTAACAAGGCATGATGGATCCATGTTCTCATTCTGTTTACACCAAATTCTGACTCTACCATCTGAATGTCTCAACAGAAATCGAGACTCATTAGACCAGGCAACATTTTTCCAGTCTTCAACTGTCCAATTTTGGTGTGCTCTTGCAGCCTCTTTTTCGTATTCTTAGTGGAGATGAGTGGTACCTGGTGGGGTCTTCTGCTGTTGTAGCCCATCCGCCTCAAGGTTGCGTGTGTTGTGGCTTCACAAATGCTTTGCTGCATACCTCGGTTGTAACGAGTGGTTATTTCAGTCAAAGTTGCCCTTCTATCAGCTTGAAGCAGTCGGCCCATTCTCCTCTGACCTCTATCATCAACAAGGCATTTTCGCCCACAGGACTTACTGGATGATTTTCCCTTTTCACACCATTCTTTGAAAACCCTAGAAATGTTTGTGCGTGAAAATCCCAGTAACTGAGCAGATTGTGAAATACTCAGACCGGCCCGTCTGGCACCAACAACCATGCCATGCTTAAAATGGCTTAAATCACCTTTCTTTCCCATTTTGACATTCAGTTTGGAATTCAGGAGATTGTCTTGACCAGGACCACACCCCTAAATATAACTGCCATGTGATTGGTTGAGTAGATCATTGCATTAAGGTGAAGGTCAAGGTCATTTTATTTATATAGCACATTTACAACAGCCCTTAGGCTGACCAAAGCGCTTTACAGAAAAGTAATAAATCTTAAAAGAAAGTGATTAAAAATACCTATATCTCAACACACAGTATGGAAGCAGTATAAAACGTAAGCAAAAAATAAAAATGTAAAATCAGCCAGAGATGTAGGTTAGTATGCTCAAGAGAACAGGTGGGTTTTTAATAAAGACTTAAAAACAGACAAGGTAGGGGCCGTTCTAATCTGTAGGGGCATGGAGTTCCAGAGACGCGGGCCTGCCACTGAAAAAGCATGCTCACCTCTACGCTTGAGTCTAACGCGAGGGACTACCAGCAATGCCTGATCAAGAGATCTTAGGCTTCGGGATGGGGTTTAGAGAGATAGACCGGGGCTAGGTTATGTAGAGATTTAAAAACAAGGAGTAAAATTTTAAAATCTATTCTCTGAGGAATTGGCAGCCAGTGCAACGATTTGAGAATCAAAGTGATTTGGTCATATTTCTGACATTAAGGAGAAATTGAACGTGTGTTCCTAATAATCCTTTAGGTGAGTGTACTTTAAACAATATAAACAATAGAGTACAATTATAGAGAACAACTAAATACTAAACATGTGAAAAATACTGTACTTTATTAATGTGTCAGGGAAAGCAGTTCAGAACAAAGGGTAAATCCAAACACAGACAATGGAGTGGTGAATAATAACAATTATGAAGTTTATTGTAGAGTATAATAATGATAACCAAGAAAGATGGCAGGCAGGTTCCCGGGGAGCTTGGGTAATGGGTCAAACCCAGAAAGGTGCAGTGACAGGTTGCAAAGTATGGTCAGAACAATAGGAGTAGACATGCCGGTTTCCAGGGGCTTTGCATTATCATTACAGACAGGTACTGAAAGCGAAGGAATGGAAAATCAGCGTTAGCAAAATAATAAGTTGTTATCATAAGGGGACAGCTCTCAGACTGGCTATAAAATGGCAAAATGGAAAAAACAGCAAAGTACACAGACAGGATGGAATAGGGTAGCTCGGGACTTTATTTACTGCATAGTACAATAATCCGGCAATGACTGATTGCTGTCAACTCCCTTAAGAAGGGAGAGCAGCAATCAGCCCAGGTGTGGCAGATAAACAGGTGCAGGTGATGAATGCTGATCGGGACTGGTGCTCGGGAAACAGGTGCCTTCGTGGTGTGAATGGAAACTGGTATTCTGGGGCTGGAACCGACAAACAAACACAAAACAGACCAGACACACACACACACAAGGGAACCAGGAGGAAGGGAAGGCACACAAAAGGAAAGTGTCAATGGAACCAACCAAAATCATTCAAATTAAAATCCAATGTCCTCCAAACCAAGGTTTCACAATCATTGGCACTCTTAAAGATTATTGGGCATAACATCTACCAAAATTATACCAGGAATTAAATTCCACTTAAGTTAATTTAAGTCTTAAGGAAATATATTAAGCCATTACATAACTTCCTGTTCCACTAGACTAGGGTATAAAAAGTAGGTAACACGCATGCAATATCCCTTTGTCATCCAACAGCATAAAGAGAACTAAAAAAATCAAAAAAGACAGATGGTCATAGACCTTCATAAACCTGGTAATGGCTACTTGAAGATCCACAAACGATTGAATATACCACTGAGCACTGTCAGGGCATTTATAAAAAAAATCCAAAAGATATGGAACAGTTGAAAACCTCACGGGTAGAGGACGCAAATGCATTGTGCCCCCCAGGATAGGGAGGAGGATGGTGAGAGAAGCAACAAAATCCCCAAGAAACACTGTGACAGAATTGCAGGCCTTGGTGGGATTTTGGGGTCACCAGTTTTCAAAAAGCTCCATCAGACAACAAACCTTTTTGGAAGGGTTGCCAGAAGAAAACCCTTTCTGACCACAAGACACAGACGCTAGCGTTTGGATTTTGCCAAATGTCATTTAAATTATGACTGGAAGAAGGTGCTTTAAGACCCAAAATTTAAGTTTTGGTCAGATACAGCATTGGCATGTTTGGCGGTGAAACAGAGATGCATACAAGGATAGGCACCTCATACCCACGGTGAAATATGGTGGTGGGTCAGTGATGTATTGGGGCAGTTTTAATTTCAGAGTTCCAGGAGCACTGGTCAAGATAGACGGCATGATGATTTCCACCAAGTATCAGGCATTTTTGTTTGACATTCTGGTTGCCTCTGCCAGTAGGCTGGGACTTGGTTGTAGGTGGACTTTCCTACAAGGCAATGACCAAAAACATACCTCAAGACATACCTCAAGATCCACACAGAAATGGTGCCAACAAAATCAATGTTCTGCCATGGTCATCTCAGTCACCGGACCTCAATCCAATCAGAAACCTGTGGGCTGAGTTGAAGAGGGCAGTTGATATGCGCAAACCCAAGAATGTGAAGAATCTTGAAAGGATTTGGATAGAGAAATGGTACAAAATCCCTTCAAATGTGCTCCTTAACCTTGTCAAACATTACAGTAAGAGACTCCATGCTGTTATCCTTGCCAGAGGTGGTTGCACTAAGTACTAAATAAGGAGTGCTAATAATTATGGGACCTTGATTTTTGTGAAATTTCTTTTGTGTTAAATAATTGTATGCATTTGATTGGTTCCATTGCAAATGGTAAATGGACTGCATTTATGTAGCGCTTTTTCTGACCAACAATGGCCACCAAAGCGCTTTACATTGCCTCACACTCACCCATTCATTCACACATTCATGCACCGACGGCGGTGTCAGCCATGCAAGGCGCCAGCCAGCTTGTCGGGAGCAGCTGGGGTTAGGTGTCTTGCTCATGGACACCTCGTCACTTGGTCAGGAGGACCCGGGGATCAAACTACCAACCTTCCGATTGCTGGACAACCTACTTGACCCACTGAGCCACTGCCGCCCCAGTGCAACATTATGCAACATTAATAAAGAACAGTGTTTCTCTCATGTTGATATTTTAAATTTTAGTTCTATAATCATATATTTTTACAGTATTGTTTGTGCATTGCCGGTCAGGGGTGCCAGTAAATTTGGAGCCCACTGTAATAATAATCATTTTTTCATGTGTCTTGGCATGCGCTCCACCAGTTTTTCACATTGATGTTGGCTGACTCCATGTCACTCCTAGCGATTTAACACGCTACTCGGACACGATACGCAGGTACAATAAAGCAAATAACACGAAGAACAACCAGAGATACAGGTGGTAATGAACTGATGATGTGTAGGTGCGCTGGTAGTGATTAGGGTGCGTTGGTTTCATGTCTCTCTGTTTGCTGGAGATGTGCGCTCAGACCGGTAGACGTGACAGCAAAAATTCAAGCAGTTCAGAATTGTTTGATGGCTTGTGACCATCCATCTTCCTCTTGATCACATTCCAGAGGATTTCAATGGGGTTGATGTAAGAAACATTTGCAGTGGTCCCAAAAAACACACTAATACACTCAGTCATACATACACATACATTACACCTCTCTTAAACATTCTGAACCCATGTCATGCTTTGTCATTCAGGAATGTTCAGTAAATCCAGAATGTTTCATTGTGGTTCCAAAAAAGAGGGGGAGAAAAATACAGAGTTCTCTCGTTCTTTCCTCTCTGTTGGCCTGTGGAGTCCATGCATGTCAGATTTATGAACTGTGTTTCCTGTGTTTGACCGCTGCCAGTGTTTGTGAGTGTGTGTGTATGTGTGTACGAGTAATTGTGTGTTTGTGTGTTTTTTGGGTGTGTGCAATGCTTTTTCAACTGAATGTTCAATATGTGTGTGTTTGGTCGCGATTCTGTGCATTTGTGTTTGAGCGCGGAGCATTGCATGTTTGTGTGGCTGTGTGTTTGAGCGCGGAGCATTGCATGTTTGTGTGGCTGTGTGTTTGAGCGAGGAGCATTGCATGTTTGTGTGGCTGTGTGTTTGAGCGCGGAGCATTGCATGTTTGTGTGGCTGTGTGTTCCACAGGAGACATGACTATCTCCAGCTGCTTGGTTGGTGGCAGCCAGAATACACACAGAGAGGTTTTAGTAGATGTGTATTATTTCAGATGTTTCTAGAACAAGGTTTTGAAGTGACCTTCAAATTACTTTAACAGATTGTTTATCAGGAGGCTAGTGAGGCTGATGTGAAAAAGTAGAAGGAGCAGTGATAGGAAAATGATTAAAAACACTGCAAATGGGAGTAAAATAAACATTTGTTTAAATACCATTACCTGTAAATAGTCCTTATAGACCATGTCATTATCAAGCAGTTACTGTTCTTAAGTACAGCTATCAGATTGAAATTATATATAATTTAGATATAAATTAGCACATCGGTCACACAACTCACATTGAGATGGTGCCAACTTGTCAGGTCGGACCCTTGCAAGCTCCTGATCCTTTAAACAATCTAGTTGTCCTTTATTGTTTTTCTAGTGTTTTTGATAAATCTTTTGCATAGTCAGCTCAGTTAACTTTAATCTACGACCGACATTCACCGATCTGAAACTGGAAAACAGCTCCTCGTTTAAGTTAACACGTCGAAGGCGAAGATGCAAACGTGGGCTTCAGGCGGGAATTCTTGTCCATCTGAAGAGAACTTTGAACCTTGAACTATTGTTGTACGACCTATGAGAGATGTACGACCTATGAGAGAATTTATCCCACCAACGGAAGGTGAAAAATTGCAAGAAACTACGTTTGTCAGAAACCTGTCTGACAGAGACCATGTTTATATTGCCGGATGTTTTTTTACTGATGCGCCACGAATCAATGGCGAGTAGGGATGTAACATTTTAAAAAGTTTCACGGTTTAAAACATTTACCAGTCTCATTCATGGTATTGCAATAATATAGTCAGAATGTTTTTTAAATTAGAAAAGGAATTAACCCTCCAATTGTAAATATAATTTCAATAAACTTCAGCCGATTAAATACAAATCTCTAAATTGAGACTTCCTCCACTGTTATTCTACCTTCACCAAGGCCACATGCGCAAAAGGCATGTCCGAGAGTACAGCGCAACGAACTGGCAATGTCAGAGCCTGAACCTTAGCAACTGAAGTCTGTGGTGTAGGAATACTTTGGATATTTTAAAGACCCACGAGACACCATCAATGCTGATGGCTACCTAATATGCTAAGAATGTTGGAAAAAAGGCAACCTGCCTGACTGACTCCTGGCATGTTGCCCTCACACCAACATCCATAAAGCGCTGGTCATGCCCCACATCAAGTTTAATTTTTTTATTGTTACATGTACAGAAGACCACAGGTGTTATTGCATGCACAATGAAAATTTTGTACCCCGGTTCCAACTCAACAATGCAGTAAAATAACAATAATAAAAACTGAAAATGTGCAAAAATGGAAATAGACACCATCTTTCAAAAACTATATGCATTAAGAATGTGACTAGAGATCAATCAATATATATACTGTATGTATATATAAAGGTATGGTCTCACTTAGGGGACCTGACAGTCTTTTTAGTTGCTTCCCATGTAATGTTATTGTGGTTTGTCCCCTATGTGTTATTGTCCAGGTTTCCCGCTTGTATATGACAATATCACTTTTTAGTTAACTTATGGACCTCTTTCATTCATTAGTTTACAGCTGCAAACACTTGTTAGTCATCTGTGTTTTTAAGGCCAGTCTTTAGTGTTTGTAGATGTCTCTTACTGTTAAGTGTCCTGTTCTGGTGTCCGTGCGTGTTTGTGTATTCTCCAGTAGTTCTTAAAGCCTGTTTTGCCCCACAAGGCATTTTGATTAATTAAGTGCTTTTCGAGATTAAAATAAGTTTTCGCGTCTGTCTCATCATTTCACCACCATGGACCAGTATTATATTGGCAAGTACTGTATGTACATGTAAACAGTAAGTAGTGACCATAGAATACTACTTGACGATCAAGGTGAGTTAGAATTATCTAAAGTGGCTATGTAATATATATATATACAGTCATATGCAAAGGTTTTAGGCCCCCCTAACAATTTCCATGATTTTCATTTATAAATAATTGGGTGTTTGGATCAGCAATTTAATTTTGATCTATCAAATAACTGAAGAACACATTCATAGTTTGGTAGTGAAATGAGGTTAATTGGATTAACAGAAAATGTGCAATATGCATCAAAACAAAATTGTGATGGCTAGACGACTGGGTTAGTGTCTCCAAAACTGCAGCTCTCGTGGGGTGTTCTTGTTCTGCAGTGGTCAGTACCTATCAAAAGTGTTCCAAGGAACGAAAAGCGGTAAACCGGCAAAAGGGTCATGGGGAACGAAGGCTGGCCTGTGAGATTTGATCCAACAGACGAGCTACTGAAGCTTAAATTGCAGAAAAAGTTCATGCAAGTGCATCGCAGATGGTTGCATATGGGGCTGCTGTTTTAGAGGAAACAGTGGGACCTACAGAATATTAGGTCATAATGTTATGGCTGATACATATATACTGTACATACACTGTATATGTAGATATTACCATTATTATTGTTGGCATCAGTGAGCAGTGGGATATAGAATGGTCATGTGTCAAGGGCCGTTTGCCGGAATGTGTTTGGCAACTAGCATCAATTACAGCAGGCTAAAGTGTCCATAGAAACAGTTGGCAGACATTCACACAGATTGATGCTGTGTGTGATCATAATGCCAGTGGAATGGGACCCGATGACATGTGCTGTGCATCGAACCCTTCGCAAAACTATTTGGTCAAACACCTTAGATTTTCCGTACCAGGCAGTGATGCATCCTGTCAGTACGGTATACTCTCAGTAGAGCCCCTGTTGAACAACGTGAGAGCTGTCTGGGATGGGCCAAACCTCTTCACCCTACTGAGGGTCAACAGGTGCTGCCGTGCCTTCTTAACCACTGGGAATGAGTATAGTGACCTGTCCAGTTTGTCTAAGTAAACTCACAGAAACTTAAATTCTGTGACCCTCTTTACGGCATCCACAATGATGAGGGTTGGAGAGTGCTCCTCCTTGTTCACCCTGTAGTCCACTATCAGTTTTGTGGGTTTTTTTTCATTGAGGGATAGGTTACTTACCTGACACCATGCCGTCAACATGCTGACCTCTTCTCTGTACTACCCTTGTGTCGTCTGCAAACTCGATAATGAAGTTAGAGCTGTGGGTGGCTACACAGTTGTGGGTGTAGAGGAAGTACAGGAGGTGAGTATGCAGCCTTGTGGGGCCCCCATATTGAGAATCAGTATGGATATGGTATTACTAATATTCTCCACTAGAATTGCCAGTCAGGAAGTCCAGGCCGCAATTGAAGCTACAGTGGTGTAGGCCCAGGGCCGTGAGAGGGCACTATGGCCGAACTGTAGTCAATAAACAGCATCCCCATGTATGCGTTCTTATTGTCCAGGTGAGTGAGGGTGGTGTGCATTGCTGTGGCAATGACTTCGTCCAGGGATCTGTCAGTGAGTTAGGCAGATTGAAGAGTGTCTAGTGTGTTGGGAAGGGAGGACACTGTGACCTTTAACTAGCCTCACAAAACACTTCACAATGACAGAGGTGAGCGTTACGGGATGGTAGTCTTTCAGATCCGACACCTTCCCTTTCTTGGGAACACGGACGACGGTGGATTTTTTAAAGCAGAGTAAAACAGCCTGTGCGATATACAGTAGGTGTTGACGATATCAGTGAATCCTCCCACCACTTGATCTGCAAACACTGAGAACGCGCTGGAGATGCCATCTGGTCCAGCAGCCTTGTGGGGGTTAACACACTTGAAGGCTTTGTGCACATCCTCTGTCCGAAGTTCCGAAAAAAAGAATCAGGTAGGGAGGCATTGCTGTCCACTACGTGTCTAGGTTTATTTAGTACTCTGTGATTGTGTAAAACCCATAGAAATAGAATGGATAGAAAGGCAATTGAACTGCTTAGCATGGTCATTCGATTAGTACAAAACAAAATGGCAATTTTTGTTAGTTTTCACGGTGACAACACGCAAATCGGTTTAATGCGGAAGGAGGCCACTAGGTCATTGCAATGGAATGGTACACGTAAAAATGGCTGCCGCTCTGACCATTCTGCTACATTGATTTGGATTGGAATGTCCTTTCTATCCATTCTATTTCTATGGTTGAACCCTTGCCACACCCTCCTAGTATCTGTCCCACTGAAGTAGCCCTCTAAATTCTCTCAATATTTAATTTTGCCACGTTAATTCAACTGCGTTATATGTATTTGTGCTGCTTCAGGTTAAACATGTAGTCTATTTCCATACAATGCCTATAGGCATAAAAAAGATAATTCCAGACACTAGAGATCCCATGCATTTCTTACCAGTGTCATTTGTGTATATTGCTCAATTGCTGGATTGTTATATTATTATTACTCTTATTTTTCCACTTGAACATTTTGCATCGCTAGGGAATGAAAAAGTGACACTTATATCATTTTGATTCTGGTGTTTACAAATTACACTCAAAGTAAATAGTAGGCTACCAGGAGTGTGGCAGAACATAATTGATTTTCTAATAAGTCTTATTTGGAACACAAAGCTTCTCTTCATGACATGGCACGGCCGGGGTTAGTTAGCCTGTACTGTAGTTAATTATGCAAGATTCCAAACAGTCATCTGCAAGGTATTATTGATGTTGAAATGACGTGAAACGTTAATGATTCCAATCATCTCTAATGGAAAACATTGTTTTGGGAAGCTGTTTGACTCTTCCCCTTCATTGTGAAAGAAACACATGTTAGAGAAAGACAAATAAATACAGAAAGGGGATGGTGAGTGTGAAGGCTGATGGTGTGCCATGGGACAGCTGAACCTAATTATGTTTACATTAAAACGACTCTATCTAAACGACCGTTAATTTACTCACACTATCACTCTCTCATTTGGCCAATAGAACGTGCGGCATGTGCGGCACATCAATGGTGCAATTGGAGAACGTTATGGTGTCTTTATTTTTACATATATATACTGTCACACTGTTGGCATTGTAATGTTCCTTCTAACCTTGGTGCACTGTACACATAGTAAAGTGTGTCCGTGTTTTCGGTTTGATTTAGAATCAAGGTCACTCTGTTCATAGATATTGTATCCATTAAAAAAAGACAACTGAAACTTGATCATTGTAATATGTTATAAATGTAACATATTATTTTATGAAAGGGCGGGGTGTAAAATCGTTTTTGCTCCATGAAGTCATGAACTGAGTGTGGGACGGAGAGCATATCAGTCTACACACAATTATTTACAAATTACCACGCTGACCAAAATACATTTTTGACTTGCTGATCTAAAGGCTCGACTTCTACCTCCGCATCACTTCTGTCAAGTCCTCTGGTTTTAGGCAAAGCAAAAGCACTCAACAATGTTGGAGAAAGTCCTTGTTGTGAGGATTACTAGTGATGGATTAATTTACTAATTGTGTTTCCCTTGTTGTGAAGAATACTGGTGATTGTTTACTTTTTACTCTGTATTCCCCTTGCTCTCCACTCCCCTGTTCTTTCGCCCTGCCTGCCTGGCCCCTTCCTCTCTCTGCAGTGATCGAGGCCCAGACTCTGCATGGCCATAGGGAGGAGCTCAGTCTGGTCTCTGCCGGCTCCTACTTGATAGGTAACACCACTGTGGACTACCAGAGAGGGACCGACAGACAGACGCTCCGGACACAGGGACCTCTGAAAGCTGATTTCATCATCAAGGTGAGACGAGGAAGGTGTGCCCAATCAAACGCTGTTCCTGTCTACAGACCTAGTATCAGTTGACTCATCTCCAGTCAATATCTTTCAGGTTGAGGGTGAAAAAGAACTTATTATTTATCAATAGTTATTGAAAACCCCCTGAACTGCAGTGCATTATAGAATAGTTTCTTCTCAACTCCTCTCGTAATTCTGGCAGCCTTCGAATACGTATGTGTTTTATTAGGTGCTGTTATCCGACTGCAGATCACCATTATTGCCCATCATTTACATCCATTTGTCCTCAAAATAGTATGAGCAAAGTCCTGTTCTAGTCCTACACATACACATTGTATGTTAGTGCAGAACACAGGTTACACCCACCAATTATGCACATGTCACAAATAACATCCTATCCCCTTTGAAGGGTGTTGCAGATGAACAAGGTTCAGAGGTTTCTGCTGGTAAACAGTGCACTACTCTTTTTAGATCATTTTTACAGTCCTTTAGTGTCCCCAGTAACACAATGTCTGTTGTTGCTACAGAGGTCACATGATTCAACTCAATTAAGGGCTTGTGAATTGGTTAGCAAGCTGGATCAGGTGCGCTCTTTCAATGCTGCTGTCATAACACGTTTGGGACTAAGTCTCTCCTGTCACAGAAGATATCAGACCACAAACATGACACCACTTGAATCAAGCGTTGTGTGAATCATCATCATTCATCATGAACACTGCTATAGAGGCTGCCAGCTAAATTGACCCCTAAATTCCCTTTGTAGTTTATGACTTGAACTCATTGTCCTCTATATAGAAAGGGGTACTTGAACTCATTGTCCTCTATATAGAAAGGGGTACTTGAACTCATTGTCCTCTATATAGAAAGGGGTACTTGAACTCATTGTCCTCTATATAGAAAGGGGTACTTAAACTCATTGTCCTCTATATAGAAAGGGGTACTTGAACTCATTGTCCTCTATATAGAAAGGGGTACTTGGAGTGCGGCCACTGTCTTTCACATGGAACTAATGACGTAATTACACGATGGAGGATTCGGGCTGGGGCGTACAGAACGTGCTACCTAAAGTGACTCTACATTATCCACATCACAAATGTTTAGTTTAGAAAGTAACTTTTATCTGATGTTAGACTACCCTTGTTTATTCAGGGTGATTATTATGTTGAAATCATTCATTTGATTAGAGGGATGGTAAAACGGAGTGTGGTCCAAATGCTTGATTGCAAAGTGTTCTTCTGACAAAGTGTCTGTATGGAATATGAAAACAGCTGGTTGGATTAGGCACCAGTCTGTCCAAACTTTAAAATGTACAACTTTATACACTTCTAACGAATGCTAGGGACAGTGAGTAAAGGTTGAGTCTTGACTCTCAATAATATGTTAAACAAACGTGTGTGTGTGTGTGTGTGTGTGTGTGTGTGTGTGTGTGTGTGTGTGTGTGTGTGTGTGTGTGTGTGTGTGGTTTGTGCCTTTGTTTAACAGTGTGTGTTCTCTCCAGGTAAAATATGTTGCTCCCAGAGACACAGTGATCCAGTTCCTGTTTTATCAGCCAATCAGATACCAGTGGAGAGAGACTGACTTTTTCCCCTGCTCTGTCACCTGCGGAGGAGGTGAGACCGACCCCAGATCAAAGCTTGTTGCTGCACAAGGGCCCATAGTTGTCCCATTGCCCACATTCCTGTCCAGTGTTTGCTTTGAATTGTATTCATGACTGACCTTGCTTGTTTTGGCCTGGTAGGTTATCAGCTGAATTCAGCTGAGTGCACAGATATCAGGTCCAGTCAGGTGTTACCAGAGCTGCACTGTAACAGCTATCCGGAAAACACCAAACCTACGCCCAAACTGAAGGAGTGCAACATGGAGCCCTGTCCTGAGAGGCATGTACCCAATGGTTCCCAGGCGAATGGCAGGAACGTAGTGCCGTTTTGGGACTTGCTGTTCTTTGTTTGAAGGTGTCACTGTAAATGTGAAGGCAGTATAGAACAGATAGGCCTGGTGACTCAGTGTGTCTTACTCTTTTTTCCACTCTAGTGATGGCTTCAAGGAGGTAATGCCTTATGACCATTTTCAACCTTTGCCACGGTGAGTTGACTTACTACCGCGTTAGTATGATGACACAATTACGGCCTGTTCATGGGAAAAGGAAGATAGTGTGTGATGTCTGCCTTAGGTAAATGTTGTGATAGAGATCTGACTGGGCTGGCGGTCGAAATCCTGCGACGAGCGGCGGTTGGCAGAGGATAGGCGGCAATAATGCACAGTCAAGCTACTTCATATTATCATTACAAATTATAATTTGCAGATTGCTGGAATCACTTGTCCATTGGCTCAAGATAGACAGTCCCTTTCTGCTAATTACAACCCTAAGTCAGAGTTTAGTAATTTAGCAGATCTTATTCCACGTGACAACTGGGAAAAGCTGTAAAAATCCGCCAGTTAGTACACATTGGATGTACACAGTATTTTGATTGTCTAATTAACAATGCTTTGTAATTAGCTAGTAACCATTGGTATTGTTCCTTGTCATGGCCTCCAAACCAGGCAAAACAATGGGCCAAATTGCAGTTTTTCACAATCCAGTTTATCATTTCACTGCAACAACCTAAGACATATGAAGTGCTAACAATAAATTGTCAGTGCTAAGGAAAGGAAAATCATTTTTTTCCGTTTTTTATTCCGATGGGTCCTCAAGGCAGTCACTGTTTCCTCCTAAAGTTAGAGGTGCTGTGAAGTTCTACTGTACGTCCTGGACAAATATGAATAGATGAATCAAGAGCCATAAGTTTTGCTGCTTATTCCATGTTTTAACATTAGGTGGGAGCAAGGTCCATGGACGGAGTGTTCTGTGTCTTGCGGAGAGAGCGGTGGGTTACAAGAACGCAGTGTGGTGTGTGTGGAGGAAGACGTCCACGAGCAGATCACTCAGGTGGGTGAATGGAAGTGCACGCACTCCCCTCGGCCAATCACGCGACAGAGCTGCAACAACTTCGCCTGCCCACAGTGGGTTGCCATGGAGTGGTCGCAGGTGAGTTATAAAACTTGGGTTACAGTTTTCTAAAGACATTAGGAACCATTTTATATTATCCTTTCAGCTACTAAACAATAGTTACTCTTATGTAAAATTAAAAAGGAAACACAACAATCAGTCTACAAAACAAAACATGTTATTCAGCTGCATTCCCTTTTGCAACAGCTTTCTGAACTATCTTAAGTGCATGTATCTTACGACACTGTTGATTGCATGTATGCGCACGTGTTTGTCTCTGTTTGCATGCGTTTTGCAGTGCACAGTGACCTGTGGCCGTGGCCTGAGGTACAGAGTGGTCCTATGTATTGACCACAGTGGGCAGCACACTGGCGGCTGCAGGGCTCCTCTCAAGCCACACATCAAAGAAGACTGCCTGGTACCTGTTGCTTGCCACAAACCCAGAGGTACGTTACTCTCTGTGGAGGTCTTTGGTGGTGTGAGACAGGGATAGTGTTGCATTAGTCTGTGTTTCTGCTCATGGCAAAGTCATTCGTTTCTCATGCAAAATGTTTGTGACCAGACGAGTGGCCTTCCCCCCGTCCACATGCGGCTATACTGTCAGCTGTAAATCTCCATCTCGCAAGCAAATATTTAGCTAGCTGTCTATTAAATGCAACCACACTGCATCATTATCACAGCTAGAGATGGCTAAGGGACAGACGACTACAGACCGCTGCCGTGTGTGAGCCTGTGCGTTTGTGTTCATTATTATGCCCATGAGCATCCGGGCCGGAGTCTGTCTTCATGCCTGTTTCTGGTCCCCGCTGGACGGGTCTTGGTTTGGCTCAAGGATTCAGCTGATGGCAGAGAGTCAGAACTGGTATCCGAGTAGACATCTGGATTAAATGGTGTGTGAAAATATGAGCTATTTAAGAGAGAAATATTTGCTTTTTAAATTTGTCCAGTGAAGTAGGAATGATTCTCATTTGGAGAGGAGGAGATGTGTTGTAAATCTAGCGGCCTCTCGTCTGATTTAGCAGCGTGGAGATGGGTTTGGTCGTTTTTACACTGGGCTGAGTCAGGCTGACAGCTTTGAATGTTCCTCTGATTGTGTTCTCGAAGAGGCTTGTAACTCTGCACCTCTTGCTAGGACACATGGCCACACTCTTGAAGTGTCTTACTAGTTGCCTCTGACAAGTTAACTATTTAATGGTGCAAGGCTAAGGAGGTTTTACACATATGTGCAACACATGAAGCGCTTTTCTAATACCCATGGAGAGACAAAGAAAGACCGAGAGAGAGAACGAATTTGAGCCACTGAAAGAGGCAGAGGAAGTAAGAAGGAGATAAAGATATAAAGATACAGTGAGATGATCCTTACCTGACACATTGGTTGTTTCTGCTTAGTGGGTTGATGTCCTTGTTTCCCTGTTGTAATTTGACCCTACATCTGAGAAAACACCCTAAAAGACCTAAATGTCTTTAGACTCTGCTAAACAGCACAGTTTATGATGTCTCCACATTATACCGTTAGCCTAGGCCAACCCGTGTGCCCTGGTTTATTTGCCATCAGAAAATGGCTTAACAAAATATAACAGTAAAACTGCCTGGAATGTAACTGTCCCTAGGCAACAGGAAGACTACATTCACTGTCGCTAGGCAACAGTTAAACTAAAGTCACTGTCCCTATGCAACAGGTAACCTAAAGTCACTGTCCCTAGGAAACAGGTAAACTACATTCACTGTCGCTAGGCAACAGGTGGCCTAAAGTCACTGTACCTGGGTAACAGGTAAGCTGAAGTCATTGTCGCTAAGCAGTAGGTAAAGTCACTGTTCCAAGTCAACAGGTAAAATAAAAGCACTCTCCCTAGGCAACATGTAAACTAAAGTCACTTTCCCTGGGAAATTGATAGTCTATATTCACTGTCCCTAGGCAACAGTTAAAATAAATTCACTGGCGCAAAGCAGCAGGTACACTTAAGTCACTGTCCCAAGGCAACAGGTAGTCTAAAGTCACTGTCCCTAGGCAACAGGTAGTCTAAAGTCACTGTCCCTAGGCAACAGGTATTCTAAAGTCACTAACCCAAGGCAACAGGTAGTCTAAAGTCACTGTCCCTAGGCAACAGGTAGTCTAAAGTCACTGTCCCTAGGCAACAGGTAGTCTAAAGTCCCTAACCCAAGGCAACAGGTAGTCTAAAGTCACTGTCCCAAGGCAACAGGTTAACTAAAAGTCCTGTCTATAGGCAGCATGTAAACTAAAGTCACTGTCCCTAGTAAACAGGTAAACTACATTCACTATCGGTAGGCAAAAGGTAGCCTAAAGTCACTGTCCCTAGGCAACAGGTAGTCTAAAGTCACTGTCCCAAGGCAACAGGTAGTCTAAAGTCACTGTCCTTAGGCAACAGGTAGTCTATAGTCACTGTCCCTAGGCAACGGGTAGTCTAAAGTCACTAACCCAAGGCAACAGGTTAACTAAAAGCCCTGTCCCTAGGCAGCATGTAAACTAAAGTCACTGTCCCTATGCAGCAGGTAACCTAAAGTCACTGTCCCTAGTAAACAGGTAAACTACATTCACTGTCGCTAGGCAAAAAGTAGCCTAAAGTCACTGTCCCTAGGCAACAGGTAGTCTAAAGTTACTAACCCAAGGCAACAGGTAGTCTAAAGTCACTGTCCCTAGGCAACAGGTAGTCTAAAGTTACTAACCCAAGGCAACAGGTAGTCTAAAGTCACTGTCCCTAGGCAACAGGTAGTCTAAAGTTACTAACCCAAGGCAACAGGTAGTCTAAAGTCACTGTCCCAAGGCAACAGGTTAACTAAAAGCCCTGTCCCTAGGCATTAATTAACTGTACAGTACATATACATGTTTAATTGAAGACAGCAGAATAACTGTGGGTTATCTAATCTAGAGCCAGTTCCTGTGGAGGCCAAGCTTCCCTGGTTAAAACAAGCCCAGGAGCTGGAAGAACAACGCACCGCTACAGAGGAACCAACGTGAGTAGACACACGCTTAAAGAAAATACCTGAAGGAGTGAGTAAAGAAACACAATGAAAGCAGATGCTGTGAGTGACATTTTCCTGGCACAGTTTGAGGGAAGAGTCACTGCAAATCATTACAGTCACCAGATCGCAACCTAATTGAACACCTATGGGAGATTTTGGACAGACGTGTTAGCCAGCGCTCTAAAAAAACGTCATCAAAGCACCAAATGAGGGAATTTCTTTTGGAGGAAGGTTATTCAATCTCTCAAGTAGACTTTCAGAAATGTGTAGAATCCACGCCAAGCCACATTGAAGCTGTTCTGGAGGCTTGTGGTGTCCCAACACCATACTGAGACACTTTGTTGGTTTTCCCTTAATTTGTCACCCTTATGTATATAATTGTCAGATAAGAAGGCATGCAGTTGTATATTTACTAATGACTTTCACATTTTTGCAAGAAAAGACTTAATTTGCACTGGTTTCTCAGTTGCTTGACAGTCAACCAGTCAGAGCTAGATGGTTCTCTATCCTTAGTCCATGCCGCATCTCTTTTAAGAACAGCGTCTGATATGTTCGAATTGAACCATTGGTTTATACATTCAACTGTACTTCCACTATGTAACTCACAGGCATCCAATCTGCACACTTGGAGTCTGGAGAGGGGCATTGCAAGATGCATTATTCCAAATTTCTAATCCCCTATCCTGGGTAGTGCTATATCAAGTCGTGCCACCCCATGCTGGGGTTCCGGAAATAGTTGGAAATGCCATGATCATTCTCAAACTAGTTGGTCTGTAAAGTAGTGATTTACTGTAGACCTATATGATTTACTCGCCCCCCAGGAGAAGAGTTTTGAATGAGTGGATTGGGAGCTGGCTTCTCAATGGCACTGGATGGCCTAGAGTCCAGATGTGGCAGAATGAAGAGCCTTTGTAGGAATGTACCATTTGAGCATTGTCTGAAGTTAGGGAGGAGGAGCTCTTCTTGTTGATGCATGGGCAGGCACCATGGGCTTATATTTGATACATGCTTCTTCCACCCTCACAATATTCAGTAGTATGTTCCTGCACAACCGGAGGCTGCAGTTTTAGGACCCCAGTTCTAGGACCACAGATTCAGGACCCTAGTTTTTTGTGTTGACGCTTGAAACTTACACATTAATAACCGTCCCATCTATAGACTTTTACTAATTTAGAGGTTTTTATAAATTTAAATATATATTATAGACAGTAGAACGATATGGTGAAAAGATGTCCACTACGGATTAAAATATCCAGATATTCAGTTAGGCTTCACTTTTCACACAGTAGCATGTTAATATATTTTGGATGGGCTTAACAGCAAGGTTTTAGAGTGGTTAAGGTTAGGGTTTGGGTAAGGCTTATGGATTTAGTGATAGGCGATTTTTACTTTCTGTCTGTATCACGCTGCAATCTAGACACAAAAATCTAGGGTCCTGAAACTGTGGTCCTAGAACTGGGGTCCTAAAACTGCAGCCTCCGGTTGTGCAGGAATACCCTTCTCACAATATTACCAATTCTATTGGTGGCCACACAACCCCAAAGTTTAATGGAGACTCCTGTGCTTCTCAGCAAGGAAGGTGTTCATTTCTTAATATGCTTAACTCTTTTTTCTCCAAAATGTATCTTTATTTTTAAGTCCTCAAACATCTGCTTAGATGAGCCTTTACTTTGAAGTAATAGTTAAGCACTGAAATTGACCTGACTAATTGAAGCACTGTCAATTAACCTTTCTGGAACTTAATAATCATATTTTTAAGAAGAACATAAAGCTCCAGTCTGCGACATTCAAATAATGCAAAAATTGTTTAGTTCCCCTTTTTAGTCTGGATGTGTAGTATATTGTTTATATTATTTGCACAATCTAAGTACCGGTAGAATTATTATCTTACCGCAATTAGCTTGAAACCAAAAAGTGTTTTTGACCACCATGTCTGCCATTTCCTTACGTATCGTCAGGGAGCGAATCTCCACCAAAGTGTGTGACATATGGTTCGCTAGAAAGTAATAACCTAGACACCTCTGAGAAAAAAACGGAGTACCAAGCCTTTAGCTCGACAGCGCCTATATACACAGTCTTTAGCCCCTAGAGACCTAATTTCGGCCTAATATCACGGAAGATATCTTAAGGATAATCCAAAATGGTGCCAGATATGGTGATTTTGTTTATTATTTTGAATCATTACTGAATACAAATATATTTTTATCCTTTAATAAATGTTGCATGTAGAGGTTAGGTCTATGTCTTTTCATAAAAAGATTCACATCAATGTTTTCTAACTTTTGCATACAACCAAATGTGTTATTGTTTTGGGGGGAAGTTTGGGAAATAATACAGAATGCCCATCCCAAAACATTTTTCAACATGGACTTATTTCAGAACTAGTGATTGATGACCAGGTGAAAATAGTACTGTTTGTGTTCATGGAACACTATGAGGTGTAAAAGAACCGTCAAACAGCTTCTTTAATTAGATTGCAGGATGGTGGAAATAATGACCTTACCAGAGGTGTGATTCAGAGTTCTCAGTTTTCCAGGTTTTTTTTCTCTTACATATCAATTTTCACACCCCATAAGCATTCTTTGCATAATTAACAGAACATCAATGATCAGACTCCCTCTGAAATAACCTAAATTCCCTGTGTAAACTTTATCCAAAGAAAAGGGGCCAGATTTTGGTGTAGTGATCTAACCTCCGGACTGTGAACCACACATGCCCCCGGCGATGGGGGTTTGAGCCCGTGTTCGGCCACTGTCTGTGCCCTTCCTATCTGTCTCCCCCTACATGCTTGTTTCCCTAGATTATGCTTCCAACTCTCCTTCCATAAAAACATAATATATAATAATTCATGTGTTCTATCATTTGGAGGACAGATTTGTTACATATTTTTCTGGAGAGGGAAATTATGTATATACCGGTAGCTGTATTTTATTACAATTTATTGTGGAGTATAAAAGTTAAAAGTGACTTTCTCACAGTTGTACTTTAAAGGTATAACATTCATCAACAAATAAACATGCCTGGTGTTGATGATTACAGTACAGTTAGTTAAAAAAGGTGTCTGATGGTAATGTAAAACATTCCTATCCCCTAATTCTACTTTAAACCTAACCCCTGAGCCAAACTCTGCCTCGGACCCTCATTCAAACACTTAAGTCTTTCTTTGTGAGGTAATTGAACTGTCCTAACTTCCTTGAGGAAGTCCTTGAGGACTCTGGTACTCACAAGTACTGTAAAGGTTAGTGCAGAACAATTCACACACACGAAGAAGCAGATACACACATGCATAGCTCCGTGGTCAGCTGCGGTCTACCCCAGGCATGTATTTCAGTGGCTCATTAAACACAAGTATTTAGGGTAGATGTGTTTAAGAGTTCACAGTGAAGTGGAACCCAGCAGTAGTTCTACAACTTATCAGGAGACAGGAGATCTGGCAACCCTCACTAAAGTCAGATTAGAGGTTTCCCTGTCTTGAATTTGCACTGTAGTAGCTAACACCTATCAGAGTTAGACTTCCCTTTGACTGTAATTTTCCACCTGGTCACATTGCTAAGTATAGGATGACTGGGAATCCCATAACCTCTAAGATTTGCTGGCCATGATTGGATAGAATGGACGTTTAGGAATAAAAGAATTGCACACATTTGTCAACCTCAATAACAAAATAATTTTCAACACTTAGCTATCAAGAATCAACTCAAATTTACTCCTGAGGAATGGGTATACAGTGAACCCTCGTTTTTCGCGGGGGTTACGTTCCAAAAAGAACCTGCAATAGGCAAAATCCGCGAAGTAGTAACCTTTATTTTTTTACAATTATTATACAATGAAATACTCCATAATACATTGAAACCAAAGAACAAAACCTTTTTAAAGGCCCAAGCATTTGTTTAGCAAATAAAAGTACTGTTTAAACGTTTTTTTACAAATAACTACTGTACTGTAAAATAATAATTTTAATCATCAATACGAACTGAAGGCTTCAAATTGCGGAGATCAGCACAGCCCCACCGCAACCCGAGTCATTAGATTAGAACGGGAGAAAATGAAAAATGATTCTGAAAAAAACACAGAACGTTTTGTCGACATTATGGGTTTTAGAGAAACTTGTGATTGCAGGAGAATTTGCAAACTTAAATTTGGCAAGCTGTTTTACGAACGTGTATAAACCGCAACGTTATTGACACACAGGTAGAGAAGAAGCGGAGAGACTGTTTAGCCAATCAGAATGCAGAACACAATGCACAAAGCAAATCCGCGAAGCAGCGAGACCATGAAAGGTGAACCACGATATAGCGAGGGTTCACTGTACATGATTTAACCTTAAATGGTAATAACCTCTTACTCTGGGATAGAAGAGGAATATCCAACCCCTGAACCCCAGTTCTGGACTCCTCTAACCTTTCTAGGTTCTGTCTAATTTCTTCTTGCCACCACTGTGCTTCAACATCCTACTGCTTGTTTTGAGCGATTTGAAATCTGGTCTAAAATGTTTTTCTAAAATAATTTGACTGATATTGCACATTTAGATTCTGCTGTCCACCCGATGTGTGCTGTTCAGGTGTGTGTATGTGTCACTGAGCAGGGCGGTCCGGATGTCTCTAACACAAGCCCTTATCACAGGCCTGATAACTCGCACACACACATGTGCAGGGCTAATCTGGGTTAATGTCCTGGTGTGTTTCCTCTACTGGTGATAAGCATGTGAGCATGGCCTGCAGCTGTGGCCTTGTTAGAGCTGACACACACCCTGGGATCTGTCAGGTCTGGAGGCTCATACATGTCTCACACAGTCAGTAACACCCACACACCCACACACCTTACACACACCTCAGAGAGTTAGCAACACAGTGTACTGAGGCATGCTTACTGTAAACCTAACTTTATATTTTAACTAATTCAATAGTGTAATATAACCATTTTAATTGTTATATTGTGAGTTGTCTTATTGACAAAGAAATATAAAAATTATACACAGACCCCCCCCTACACATACACAGGTCTAAACACGACACCCGACACCCTTCCTACGCACACACACACACACAGGTCTAATCACGAAGCACTGACACCCCACCCTACATACATACACACAGGTCTAAACACGACACACAGACACCCCCCCACACATATAGACACAGGTCTAAACATGACATAGACCCCCCCACTCACACACAGGTCTAAACATGACACAGACCCCCCCTACACACATACACACAGGTCTAAACATGACACACAGACCCCCCCACACACATACAGACGGGCCTAAACATGACACACAGACCCCCACTACACACACATACACACAGGTCTAAACATGATATAGACCCCGCCACACACATATACACAGGTCTAAACATGACATAGACTTCCCTACACATACATATACACAGGTCTAAACATGGCCCATACCCCACCCTACACACACATACACACAGGTCTAACCATGACACACATACCCCCCCCTACACACACATACACACATGCCTAAACATGACACATACCCCCCCTACACACACATACACACAGACCTAAACATGACAAACTACAGCTGTGAGGGAATATCAGGTCTCATAAAACCTTTTCCCGAGACCAAGGAGCCTGTTTAGACAGTGGAACCATGATGTGGCTATGTGCGTGTCTGCATGTGTTGACTTTCTCATCTGGCTTTGAGGGGTGGACAATCTTAACTACTTTAACAGACCCTCTGGCTTTGCTGATGTTTTTTTCTAAATTTAATGAAACCACAATACATGGAAATTATCATGATTAGATCTTTCCTACCTTAAACATTCTGGTTATAAAGGAATGGTCTTCTTACATTATTTTTTCTTCTCATTTGTGTTTTATTCTTTTCCTCTATTTCGCTTAATAGTATCTGGTATACATTCAACACTGGAGACTAGTTTAGAAAGTAAATGCAGCCAATGGCAGTAAATCAGTCTGGGCAACATTAACAGCCAAATAAAAGGTTGCGCCTAGGAATGCGGAATAATAGACAACTTCAAATGAAGGGATATATCTCAATACAGGTAACACTCTGGAACACACATCTACACAGAGGACAGTCACTGATGCTAATCAGTAACTTTAATACACAGACTAATGATACAACACAAATCAGGTGCGTGACTATGGCTTCTCTGAGTTTGCCCAGAATTCTAGCCAGAGGCGCCCCTAGAAATGTCCATGGGGTGGCCAGATGGGGCCACTGAAAATCTTGGGGTGGCACATCAAATCCAAGTTAGCAAGATTTTAAAGCCATGTTGAATCGAAAGCGTACTGTTGGACACCTCTTTTGAGTGCTGCTTCAGACCCAAACAATCAGTGAAGTCAGGCCATGTTACACTTTAAAGTAACCTGCTAAGAAGTAGGGCTGGGAGGTATACCGGAAAAAACTATATACCGGTCTTCATATATGTAGCGGTTTGGTTTATTCGTTACCGGTATTTTTTTCATACGTATGTCATTCTGCCAGCTGCAACAACTGAAAATAATCTTATTTTGGAATAAACTGCGCCCCTAAATACTTAATGCCCACTGCATGACGCACACAAACACACGTGAGAAACAAACACCTGGAAGTTAGATAAACTGTGAAAAAAACAATGGAGGGTACAGGTAGAATTATCCGCGCCGCAGCAAGCAAAAAAAATGTTTTGTTCAAAAGGATGCAACGTCGATAGTGTTGACATGGTTTGGTTTTAAGACCCCATTTACACGTACACAGTTATTTTGAAAAACTGAGACATTTCCTTTTGTTTGTGCCATTTGTTTACACGCAAACAGAGAATTCGCCTTTAAAAACGATTCTTTCTAAAAACTCTGGCCAAAGTGGAGATTTTGAAAAACTCAGTTTGCACGTTTGCATGTAAACTGAGGAAAACTGAGGTTTAGGCAGCTGACGTCACAGTATGCCCCAGAACATGCACCTGTGCCAAAAGTGCGACCTGTTTACATTTTCATTTGGCTATTTTTGGGAATCTGATTGGCTAACGTGGGCTTCAGCCTTTCGCTACACTGCCACCTAAACATTTGGCATGCTCTTGACGGCATATACACGCTTGGCTCCATTAGCGCCTGCACTAAGCCACTCGACCAATGTTATAATAAGGGAAATAAGCTTATGGGGGTTGTTTGGCTCGAGGTCAAGGGCTATTTATCCGCGCCCAGAACCTGTGAAATCCTGACCTCGTCCATCACCGTCTGGTACCCTGTAGCCAAGGACAAGGGCAGGCTTCAGCACATCATTCACTCTGCTGAAAGGGTGATTGGCTACAGTCTGCCTCCATTACAAGACTTACACGCTTTAAGATCTCAGAGGAGATCAGCAAAGATTGTGGCCAATCCCTATCACTCTGGAGGCAGTTACAAGGTATCGAAGGGCCTGAAGGACTGCAGCCTCTGCTGTGAAAGAGGCAAAGCAGCGGGTGTGGGAGAAGTTCGGAGAAGACTTAAAGAAGGACTTGCGGCCAGCACCAAGGTGCTTCTGGAAAACCGTTCGCCACCTCAGGAGCACAGGGGCAGCATCCG
Organism: Umbra pygmaea; assembly: GCA_016801145.1. Taxonomy (NCBI): domain Eukaryota; kingdom Metazoa; phylum Chordata; class Actinopteri; order Esociformes; family Umbridae; genus Umbra; species Umbra pygmaea. The sequence continues at coordinate 3,257 of JACXGM010004037.1, read as the reverse complement.
GTTTGGCAAAGTGACGCAAATGCTGAAGTGCCTTAAAATTGCATTCTATCTGAATTCCAGCTGGGGGCGATACGTCTGGTTGAAAAAGAGCTCAGTTTCTGTAATATTCTATGAGAATTTGATGCACATCTCACTTGATTTATTACCTAAGTAAACATTTTCATAATGAGTTTATGGTCTCAATCGCTAGATTTAAGCCTTCTGCAATACATTATGATGTTGATTTTTTGATTATGGTCTTGTTGATTTTAAAATCGGCGATAAATCAAAGGGGCGTTTAGGGCGTGGCTATGATGTTCGGTTGTAAGGCATGTCACTCAAAGGAGTTGGCAGTTCAGTTTTTCTGGTAAGTAATGTTACATTTTGTTTTTTACATTTTGTTTTAATACTGTTTTTCGTTATCTAACGTTAGCATCCCAATTAATATCAGTTAGCTAGCTAGATTACTCCTCCCTCTCGTCTAAAATCGTCACATCAACAACCAAGATTCCTGCGCCCGTAGCGGGAAATTCGATGACTCTTCACAAACCAATGGGTGACGTCACACGTTACGTCCAGTGATATATACGGTCTATGCTCAGGAGGGGGAAGTGAGGAACCATCCAAGCTGTGTACATTAAGGATGGGACTCTGTTGACCTCAACTAAGGAGGTAATAGGGCAGTGGAAGGAACACTTTAAAGAACTCCCGAATCCAACTAATATGCCCTCTATGTTAGAGGCAGAGCTGTAGGATGATGGGGGATCGTCGTCAATTTCCCTGGAGGAAGTCGCTGAGGTAGTCAAAGAACTTCACAGTGGCAAAGCCCCGGGGTTTGATGAGATCCTTCCAGAAATGCTGAAAGCTATGAGTGTAGAGGGGCTGTCTTGGATGACACGCCTCTTCAACATTGCGTGGAAGTCTGGGACAGTGCCAAAAGAGTGGCAGATCGGGTGGTGGTTCCCCTGTTCAAAAAGGGGGACCAGAGGGTGTGTGGTAATTAAAAGGGTATCACATTTCTCAGCCTCCCTGGTAAAGTCTACTCTCAGGTGCTGGAAAGGAGGGTCTGGCTGAAAGTCGAACCTCAGGTTAAAGAGGAACAATGCGGATTCCGTCCTGGTCGTGTAAAATGAATCATGTCTTCACTCTCACAAGGATCCTGGAGGGAGCCTGGGAGTATGCCCATACAGTCTACATGTGTTTTGTGGATATGGAGAAGGCGTATGGCCGGGTCCCTCGGGAGATACTGTGGGAGATGCTGCGGGAGTATGGGATGAGGGGGTCCCATCTCAGGGCCATCCAATCTCTGTGTGATCAAGGTGAGAGCTACGTCCGTGTTCTCGGCTTAAAGTCGGACTCGTTTCAGGTCAGGGTTGGCTTCCGCCAGAGCTGTGCTTTGTCACCAATCCTGTTTGTAATATGTATGGACAGGATATCGAGGAATAGTCAGGGTGGGGAGGGGTTGCAGTTCGGTGGGCTGGGGCTCTCATTGCTGCTCTTTGCAGATGATGTGGTCCTGATGACATTGTTGGCCTGTGCCTTTCAGCACTCACTGGATCGGTTTGCAGCCGAGTGTGAAGTGGCTGGGATGAGGATCAGCACCTCTAAATCTGAGGCCATGGTTTTCATCAGGAAACCGATGGAGTGCTTTCTCCAGGTAGGGAATGAGTCCTTAACCCAAGTTAAGGAGTTCAAATAACTTGGGGTTTTGTTCGCTAGTGAGGGGACAGTGGAGCGGGAGATTGGTTGGAGAATCGGCGCAGTGGGGGCGGTATACATTCAATTTATCGCAGCGTTGTAAGGCAAAGCTCTTGATCTACCAGTCAGTTTTCATTCCTACCCTCACCTATGGTCATGAAGGCTGGCTCATGACTGAAAGAACGAGATCCAGGGTACAAGCTAACAAAATGGGTGTCCTCAGGAGGGTGGCTGGCATCTCCCTTAGAGATAGGGTGAGAAGGTTAGTTATTTGTGAGGAGCGCGCTGAAAGGAGCCAGTTGAGGTGGTTCAGGCACCTGGTAAGGATGCCCCCTGGGCGACTCCCTAGGGAGGTTTTATAGGCACGTCCAGCTGGGAGGAGGCCTCGGGGAAGACCCAGGACTACAGTTGGTGGAGGGATTATATCATCAACCTGGCCTGAAATGCCTCAGCATCCGAGTGTCGGAGCTGGGTAATGTGGCTCGGGAAAGGGTAGTTCCCAGGTAGCCTGGCCTTTCTGCTGTCTTGACCTGTCTCCGATTGAGAATGTGTGGCGCATTATGAAGCGCAAATGAAGGCAACAAAGACTCCATATAATTGCGCTGCTGAGGAAATGCATAATGGAGGAATGGGAGAAAATTCTACATGCTAAACTGAACCAACTAATGTCTTCATTGCCAAAACACTTAGTAAGTGGTAGTAAAAGAAAAGGTTAAACTACACAGTGGTAAACAGTTGATTATCCCAACATTTCTGGAGTGTATTGCAGTCATCAGATTTTAAATGAGTGTATTGTCAAAAATTAAATTCACAATGTAAAACCTCTAATAATGTTTTAAATGAATGTGTTTTTAATATAGTAGAGGGTGATTTGAATTCGAATAACTTTTTTTTGCTGTTTCCAAACAGTCCCAAATTTTTCTGAGTTGGGGATACAGTGCCTTGCGTAGGTATTCGGCCCCCTTGAACTTTTCGACCTTTTGCCACATTTCAGGATTCAAACATAAAGATATGAAACTGTAATTTTTTGTGAAGAATCAACAACAAGTGGGACACAATCATGAAGTAGAACGAAATTTATTGGATAGTTCAAACTTTTTTAACAAATAAAAAACTGAAAAATTGGGCGTGCAAAATTATTCTGCAAAATTAATACTTTGTAGCGCCACCTTTTGCTGCGATTACAGCTGTAAGTCGCTTGGGGTATGTCTCATCAGTTTTGCACATCGAGAGACTGAAATTGTTGCCCATTCCTCCTTGCAAAACAGCTCGAGGTCAGTGAGGTTGGATGGAGAGCATTTTTGAACAGCAGTTTTCAGTTCTTTCCACAGATTCTCGATTGGATTCAGGTCTGGACTTTGACTTGGCCATTCTAGCACCCGGATATGTTTATTTGTGAACCATTCCATTGTAGATTTTGCTTTATGTTTTGGATCATTGTCTTGTTGGAAGACAAATCTCTGTCCCAGTCTCAGGTCTTTTGCAGACTCCATCAGGTTTTCTTCCAGAATGGTCCTGTATTTGGCTCCATCCATCTTCCCATCAATTTTAGCCATCTTCCCTGTCCCTGCTGAAGAGAA